>JAJJMA010220086.1:0-45962 GCA_023529015.1 Papaver nudicaule | reverse complement strand
CCTCAAAACACTAAAATCGACCAACTAACTACCAAACAAATCAAGTAGGGTTTTGAAATCTCAGTCAAAAGACTCAAAACCCTAATTCTTCATAGCAACAGGGGTTTTAAAACAAGAAATATGAAGAAACGAGTGAGAATCTTACGTTTTCCACCACCAAAGACATGATGAACAGGCTTCTTCTTTCCAAAAAGACGATTAATAGCAGATTGAACACCTTTTGGTGAAGAAGACGATGTTGGATGATGTTTAACTTCCTTTTCATTATCAGAATCAGATTTGTGGCGGCGGCGGCGTCATCTTAAAATGATGGTGGTGGTGGTTGCGGCTGAAAGGCAAGGAGACAGAGAAGAGAGAGAATGAAATTTCCAGATCTGAAAATTGGAAATGAAAATCGTGGTTCTCCTTTGCTATACATATAAGGGTGTTTACGGAATTATAATAAAGTCAATTTTCTTCTAGAAGAAAGTCCACTTAAAATTTAACCCTACAAGGGTGATTGCGAAGGCCCATCAAAATGAGGGGTGATTGTTACATTTCCTCTTTGTTTATATAATGGAGACAGTCCGAGCAAGAATCAACCTGATTGAAATATTAGACACGCGTCAGTAGGGTGGTGTGCTCCTAATATTGCTAAATGGTCCACGCATATATATGGCCAACCAAAAATCAAACCATGCAGATTCGTTGCGCCAAAGCTAAAATGCTCCCTCTCGTCCGAAATGCATAGTGATTTGACATCTAAACCAAGCCATAGAACGTGTCACTGTGACCCGAAAATTTATCTAAGCACATAACTCTGCCATTCTAAAGGTTATGGTTCCATTTTTACCTTCCAATCTAGACAAAGGCGTTGTCTATTTCCTCTGTTTTACTTCTTTTTCCAGAGAAACTTCGAATGCTATTTAGAATCGAGATCTGTATGCTGTTTCGGTTCGCGCAGGAAATTCAACCCAAGTAAAATATTTCTGAGAATCTAATCTAATTTTTTCTACATCTAATCCATTTCATCTAATTTAACGATCCTAATTTTGTCCGCCGTTTCATTCAGCGTTGAGTCGATGTTTCACTAGGCGTCTGGAATCCCAATTTAGAATTCACCATAAGACTTGGTGTGGGGTTCTAGCTGCAATCTAGAACCCGATGAGGCCAAGCCTAACACCAAATTTTCCACGTGACTAAAATATTTTAATCACCAAAAATATCAAAAGGGAAAACATTGTCATTTGAAAAAGTTTATGGTGGTGTCGTTGAGCTCCCACGTCCTTCTCGCTTACCAAATCTAAACTCCATATCTGGATAAGATAAGCTGTGATAAACTCCGTCTAAATCTGAATCTGAATCGCATATGCGGAGTTGAGATTGAATGGGAGGAGAAAAAAAGGAACGAGAACAAAATTTCTGAAAAGTTTATGCCCCAAAATTTACTTAAGGACCAAAATTCTCTCAACGAGCATATGCATTTTGACTCACAATTTAGCATGGTTTTAGCATGGTGATTCAAGGTGTGCCATGTATCATATGATACAAAAAATGCCCCAAGGTGCAAGTAGGGGCAGACTCAGCTTAGAGCATGGGTGCACACTTTCTATCCCACCCCAGTTGGATCCAAAGCCTAGGTTGAACCCGCTTCTAATTTTGGTCCATTTTCAAGTCTAGTTTTGCTCTCTTGCTACCCATAGCCCAACTGAGAATATTTTTACTCCCTACATAGAAATCTTGGATTCTCCCTTGGGTACTGAATTGAATCTTTATCGGTCTTGTGGACAAAGATCTACATCTAAACCCAACAATTTTCCATGAGATTTGATGAATTGCGGAAGCTTACAACGAAATTGATAAATGTAACCGATAAACAATCAACCAAATTAGTTTCTTCTACCCTTAAGTTTCTACCCAATATTCAATTGGAAACAAAGGAAGAACCCAAATATGGAGATCCTTCTCAAAGACCTTATAATTTCTACCCAATATCAATTGGAAACTACAAGATACTAAGAGGCATCTAAATGGAACTCTAGAATTAGATGAACTAATTCCACCTAGAGATTACAATAAAGATTTGAAGAAGAGAAGACTCTCATTCTCACACTAGTGTTTGAAAAACATCAATAAAAATCTAAAACTCCCAATCCCTAAAACCTATCTTCTTATTTATACTTGGACCAAGGGCATATATAGTATGTAATAAATACCACAATGCATCATCCTCCCCTTCTTGAGTGAAATTCGTCCTCGAATCGCCAACTTGTAGCTACCACTATGCATCATCCTCCCCTCCTTGAGAGACATTCGCCCTCGTATCGTCAATTTATGCATACCATTTGTGCTTGAACTTCTTCCTTGCTTGAAGACAATTCGTCCACGGATTTTCCCATTGTAATTACTCGCCAAAATGAACAATTTCTTGTAACAATCTAGGAAATACTTAATCTCCAATGAGCCACCAAGTAATTCTCTCAATCTTGCACGGTGACTCACTTCTTGGAACTTGTCTTCAATGAAAATCCAAATTGGATCTTTTTTTATAGAAAATTGAGAAGTACCTCATTCATTGATTTGTTTTATAATGTTTACATGGGATTGTCAACTGACTAACAAGATTACAACCATTACAACTGAGTATAGAAATTAAGCTATCACCATCATCTCTTAGAGTTCTCCACAGGTCCGATAATACGACCACCACTACCATTTTCAAAATCCACCAACAGATGAACATAGCTGGGTTAAATGGCAATGTTTGGGATGTTCTAAACAAACCCAAACAAATTAACAATACTGCCCAAGGCAGACATGTTAGGATCAGCAAATGATCCATCCATTTCTCAAGGTTTTTCAAATTTAACTTCAATGGCCATGTTTGGATTGTTAAGAACAACACCAAACAATTTAACCTTCCTGCACAAAGCAGGAAGGTTAGGATCAGCAAATGATCCATCCATTTCTCGAAGTAACTAAAGTAACTAAATAAAACTAAACTAAAGTAACAGTTGGTAACAAGCTCTGACTGAATCTGTCTGTAAAATTTTGTAATGGTGTGAATCGGTCTGTAACGGACTGGAACGATCTTGAACGGTGCCTGAATCGGTGTCTGAATCGGTGTCGGAGTATCAGTGTTTGGTGGTGATGTGATTGCAGTGACTGGTGTTTTTGTTGTCGAAATTGTTAATGTTTTCATTGTTGATGTTGTTTTGAGGCAAACAAACCTTTGAGAACAAACCACAACCCCAAATCTCAAGTAAGAACATAACAGATCTAGAAGTAAACCCCTAAAAGTAGTACTGATAAAAACCAAAAAAATTAAATCCGAATCTAAACTAACAACAAAGAGCAGAGAAGATCTACTCATAGTTGTTGAATATAGATCTGTAGCCAGAGTTGATGTTGTTGATATTTGTGCTTTCGTTGTTGCTATTGTTGATGGTGTATCTACTTTCATCGTTGCTGCTGTAAAGGAAACAACTTTTCCAGTAAAGATCCACATCTTGGTCAATAGAACAGACCAAATCAAGAGATTGAAATCAATAGCCCTTAAAGGAAAACCCAACATAAGCAACGAGATAGAAATAAAGATAACCTAAAATGGAACCCAAATATGATTAGATTTGAACTAGCAAAAAGATAAATCTAACCCAATCAAGAAACATGAGTTACAATACCCTAGATCTAAAAAATCAAGGCGAAAAACGAAAATCAAACAGGAGAGATCGGTAGAGAGGGAAGGTAGAGAAAAGATGGGAAATATTTATGTGTTGATCTGCTCAGATTTGCCCCCATGGGAACAAATCTGAGCAGAAGGGCTTTTTAGTGTTTTGGGTTTGAAATCGTCGGAGAGGGGTGGAGAGAGAAACAGGTTGGGGATTGGGGAAACAAGATGGGATGGCCATACAATCCTCTTTTGGATCAATATAAGATGATTCCTCTTTTGGTTGTAGCTTGATTAATGTCTTATTTTCAATCATTAGCTCACTAACTTGGAATTGTTCTTGAGATATCTCCATCGTACTTTTCCTCTCTACTTCATACCTTGGAGAACCAAAACTTTCAATTTCACCACCGTTATATACCATACTATATGTTGGACATAAGTGTTGATCATCTTTCTCTTGTCTTTTACATGTTAACACTTCTTCCATGGTAGTATAATAATTAAAGATTTGATCCACGCTCACACATTCATGATAGATTGGAAGAATACTCTTTATTCGAATTTCCTCAAAGCTTGAAAAATTATCAAATTTTGGTAAAGACATTTCATCAAACACCTTGTGGACAACATCTTGATGCTCTTCCTTCTCTTGAGTTCTTGATGATAGTATTTGATCCATGAGTGAAATAATCAAAAATTTGTTCTACATTCATATCTTCTTGAAAATTGGAAGAATACCCATTATTTCATCAAACACCTTGTGAGCAATTTTATCCTCTTCATAGTTTAAGGAGAAATCAAACTTTGGTGGTGACCTTTCATCAAACACCTTGTAATCAATTTCTTGATGCTCATCCGCATCAAAGGAAATTAAACTCTTTAGTTGTATTCTATCTTGACATTTACTAGGAAGAATTCTTGATTCAAATTTTTGTAAGTGAAGTCTTTGAAGCATCCAATAAAATTCCTCACAAACTCCATCCATCAATTGATACAAATCATCAAACACTTCATGTACCATATTTGTTAACACATCATTTGAGTGAATCTTACCCATATGAAGTCTTCTCTTTGGAACCATAATGAAAATCACAATAAAATTGAAATACCCAATTTGAATACACTTTCAAAACAACCCAAAACTACTTGATAATGAAAGAAGTTGATTTTTACCTTAACAACACCACCACCTTCCCAAAAGAATCAAACCTTGAGCTCTGATATCAAATGATGAATTGCGGAAGCTTACAACGAAATGGATAAATGTAACCGATAAACAATCAACTAAATTAGTTTCTTCTACCCTTAAGTTTCTACCCAATATTCAATTGGAAACAAAGGAAGAACCCAAATATGGAGATCCTTCTCAAAGACCTTATAATTTCTACCCAATATCAATTGGAAACTACAAGATACTAAGAGGCATCTAAATGGAACTCTAGAATTAGATGAACTAATTCCACCTAGAGATTACAATAAAGATTTGAAGAAGAGAAGACTCTCATTCTCACACTAGTGTTTGAAAAACATCAATAAAAATCTAACTCCCAATCCCTAAAACCTATCTTCTTATTTATACTTGGACCAAGGGCATATATAGTATGTAATAAATACCAAAATGCATCATCCTCCCCTTCTTGAGTGAAATTCGTCCTCGAATCGCCAACTTGTAGCTACCACTATGCATCATCCTCCCCTCCTTGAGAGACATTCGCCCTCGAATCGTCAATTTATACATACCATTTGTGCTTGAACTTCTTCCTTGCTTGAAGACAATTCGTCCACGGATTTTCCCATTTTAATTACGCGCCAAGTTGAACAATTTCTTGTAACAATCTAGGAAATACTTAATCTCCAATGAGCCACCAAGTAATTCTCTCAATCTTGGACGGTGACTCACTTCTTGGAATTTGTCTTCAATGAAAATCCAAATTGGATCAATATAAGATGATTCCTCTTTTGGTTGTAGCTTGACACTACGCCACAGGGGCCTGTTTGTAACGCTTATAGACGTTGCGCAGAATTAAAGCAACGTCTATTAGCGTTGCAAATACGGCGTTACAAATTTTTCGTGAGTCTATTAACGTTGCTCTAATTAATTAAAGCAACGGAATTTGCATCTTCCGTTGCACTTTTTTATTTAAAGCAACGTAAGTAACGTTGCAGAATTTATTTAGAGCAACGTTTTCTGTAATTTAGGCAACGCTTATAAACGTTGCGGATTTTTTAATTAGAATAAAAAAAAATTACAAAATATTTTAAATTAAAAAAATGTATTACAAAATTATACAAAATACGTATGATAAAATTTGTATCCATATTTTCCGTATTACATTTACAAAATGCACATGATAACTTCAATTCATACACAATTTTCACAAAAAATCAATCCACACTAGAGTTGAGAGTAAAAGAAGCATTACTTGTAGGTCTCCATGAACTCATCAGCATTACTTGTAGGTCTCCATGAACTCATCAGCACTTGCATCTATGGTCTTAAAGAAGGCATCCATACCATCTCCATGAACTCATCAGCATTACTTGTAGTACCCTGGAGGAGCTTAATCTTCCCATGGTAGAATCCCCCTATTGGAATAACACTTGTATCTTCTAATTAGACAGTACAAAACGTCTAACATACCTGCAAACGGTGTACTTCCCTCCAGAACATAATCTGAAAAATGAAGTCAAAAGAAGAAATAAGGAACCAGGACTAGGAGTACATACACAAATCAATACTAAGAAGAACAAATAAAATGTCAGAACAAATAAATGAATAGATCATCACTACAACAAACAACAACAGCAACAACAACAGCAACAACAACAACAACAACATTCAACAGAGAACAACAACAGAAACAACAACAAGAAGAAAACAATACCTTTCTAGCTTAATCTGAAGTAGAGAACAAAACAAAACAAAAATCCAACAAACTCAAATCACTGCCCACCGCGACACACAATCTATTCAAGACGTGGCCCTGATCTCGGCTGAATAACAAACACGAAAGACAGAATCTAAACAACCAACATTCACGACTTACGTATACGTCAAAGTAACCATAAGAAATCAGGTCTAGCAACACAAGGTATTTAATGATGTTTTATTCAATCGACCTTTATGGAATTCACGTTAGAAACACAAAAGAACATAATCTACAACATATATAAGTTTCGGAAGGCTCTAACGATTAGAAACGGAAGTACAAGGCACTCCGCGTTCCAAATTCTGACATGTTTTCCTGCACAGACAGTCATACTCTGTAGAGTAATTGGGGTACCTAATGTGGTCCGATTACTCTGAAATTTTCACAGGACAATAAATATACCATGAAAAATATACAGTTAAAATTTCACAAAATTCCAATGGTTAGATCTTTCTATACGAGAGCTCAAACAGCCCTACTCGGTGTCAAATTCCTGCAGAAACGTAGTTAGTTCAATCGATCGTTACAGGGTCTTAAAGTGGTCAGAATATTTCCAAATTTTAACCTCATATTCCTGACATACTCAATTACGACATATCCAAAATTGGCTATAACCCAACTGATAGATTTTGAATTACAAGCAAAACAGTTCGGCTATTCCTTAAAATCCTACTGGAACGCAGTTAGCTAAGTCGATCGTTTAAGGGTCTTAAGATGATCAGAACTACCTATACTTTTAACCAGGCCTTCCTGACACGTCATGATTAACAACCTCACTACTTGATTAAAGGAGATACGTCATGATTAACAACCTCCATACTAGCACAAACTAAGAGGAGGCAAGGAAAAATCACAATGAAATGAACTGATTATATGCAACATCATGAACCCATATTTTACAGGCTTTATTCAGATAAGTCATCTTTATGCACACAAACAGACCCACTTATCCTAGCAATCCATCGTTTTCAGTTAGGCATCCTGGTAATCCTTTAGTGACCAGTAAAAGGGTCAGACAGGCAGCCAGCATTTTACTGACACAAAACAAAATACATATATTTTAAGCACAACAACTATAAACTTCGACCGTATTACCTGTTGAGTTGCATTAAGATTTAGGATTGATATCTGTGAATCCCCGCCATCTGCTGTATAAACAGAAAATAGACTATCTCCTTGTGGATGCCATGTTATATCTTCAGGCCATCTCCTCTTAGGAGATATACAATCGGTACTACTAAGTAAAGATGCACTGGATCTGCAATTCCAAAATTCCCAATAATGATAACTAGTTATTACTCACCTGTGGGTGGAAGAATGTTCTTAACAAAGATGAATATGGCTTTCTCAGCACTAAGCTTGATCCTCTTCCGAACCACATAAACAAACTGCCCAACAGTCAAATCAGAAGGAACTAGGTATCTGCAGTCATCAGAATGAGTTAGCATTGAAAGAGTAAAAAATCTAAGAAAGCTTACTAAGGGAACATCAAGCAACGACAGTAGCTTTCCAACTGGTGACACATAAATGAGAAATGTGTACTCAGGAGTAGGTGCAAGACCAAGTACTGCTCCGCTTCCCATGAGAAGTGGCCAAATTTGAGCCAAGTACTCACCATTCCAGCAAACATAAGGCTAAGGCTCCACTTTTATGATAAGGCACAAAGGTTAGTGTCTTCAAACAATCCCACAAGGTATGCCTCAGCTGCTTCCTACAATGCCAACACTACGTAGCTCTGGAAACGCAGATGGTCTACACAATAGAAATTCCCAACAAAAATTCAAGTTTTCAAACTGGGAGAGAAAAACAAGAGATAGCAAACAAAGAGATCCTGCAGCACTAAAGAATTTGGGTGAACTGATACAGATCATTGAAATATACTTAACTCTTGGTAGATTTGGAAGTATGTTGCAGACTTGATCACACGAACGACAGGATTACCAACACATAACTCAAGTGATAAATGCATGTTGAATTCCTCCATGTGAAGAATACAACTATGAGAAGATCTTGTGAGCCTCATCATTTGACCAAGCTTTATCACATAAAAAACGATTCATCTTCAAAGATTTTGCATAGACAAGTCACTGTTAGTACCACATTTACAAGTTCAGCAGTAGTAAAAAAACATAAAGTTTGCAACAAATCAAAATAGCTACTTAACCGAAATCACTAACCATTGCCAATTCTAAACCACCTCAAAGTGCAAGTCCTTCTATAGCAGCAACAATTGGCATTTTGACCTATGCTCGACATATCAAAGACAGTTAAACCTTCCACATCATTATACAATAATCTTACAAACAAATAAAAAAAACATCAATTGTGTTAACCAAAGATTGTTCATCGGCATGCTTAGAATCAACCCCCTGCCATTGACAGGCCAACCAAAACACTAATTACACTCTTAACAGATAGCAATACCCATGAAATGTTCATTATATTTCATGGATGGAAACAAAAAGACATACCCTTTTCCTTCGGTCATTCCATTTACAACTCCACATGCAACATCATACTGAAAAGAGTAGCTAGAGTGAGTTAATACGTCATACCATCCACATCTGATACCAGAACACCATTTATTTCTTGTAGTAGATACAAAAGAACCTAAGCAAAAAGCAAAGCAAGATCAAAACAAAATCAAATCAGTACAGATTGAGACCTAACCCTAGATATCAAACCCAAAATTGAAAATAAAAAACAGATCCCTAAATCATGATTTAAAAGACTACCGACATACAAAAAAATCCATGAATACAAATCACAGACAACCCATATCCCTAAATCAACAGAGAGATGCGGAGAAACCCTAGATTGAAAATCGTAAGGAACCCATATCCCTAAATCGCTTCCAGCAGCACCGTCCTTCTCAGATTTCAAAGTGAAAAAGAAGAAATGTGAATGATTCGAGAATATTGATGAAGATGGAGAAAGAAATTATAATGATTTGGGGAGATTCATTCATTAACAGTCGAGATGAAGATGGAAAAAGAAGAAAAGAGAGAGTAAGATAAGGTCGATGAGATCGAGAGTTCTAAATGAATAAAAAGAAGAAAACGAGAGATTTGTGAGTCTGATAGAGATTTGTGAGATTTGTGAGTCTGGGTATTCAGATGAAAAAGAGAAGAAACGAGCGAGAGAGAGAGAGAGGAAGAAGAAGATAAAGAAAAAAAAATTACGGAGAAAACTATGTAAAGGAGGAAAATATATTTTCCGGTAAAAAGACGTATTAGCCCTTGAAAGCGCAACGGTATTGGCAACGTTAATAACGTTGCTTAATTAATTTTAATAATTCCTAATTGGAGCAACGTTAAAAAAAATTGTGCAACGTTTTTTGACGTTGCCACGTGCGCAACGGCAATTAACGTTGCAGATGCGAAAAAAAACGTTACAAATCAGGCCCTGTGGCGTAGTGTGATTAATGTCTTATTGTCAATCATTAGCTCACTAACTTGGAATTGTTCTTGAGATATCTCCATTGTACTTTTCCTCTCTACTTCATACCTTGGAAAACCAAAACTTTCAATTTCACCACCGTTATATACCATACTATATGTTGGACATAAGTGTTGATCATCTTTCTCTTGTCCTTTACATGTTAACACTTCTTCCATGGTAGTATAATAATTAAAGATTTGATCCACGCTCACACATTCATGATAGATTGGAAGAATACTCTTTATTCGAATTTCCTCAAAGCTTGAAAAATTATCAAATTTTGGTGAAGACATTTCATCAAACACCTTGTGGACAACATCTTGATGTTCTTCCTTCTCTTGAGTTCTTGATGATAGTATTTGATCCATGAGAGTGAAATAATCAAAAATTTGTTCTACATTCATATCTTCTTGAAAATTGGAAGAATACCCATTATTTCATCAAACACCTCGTGAGCAATTTTATCCTCTTCATAGTTTAAGGAGAAATCAAACTTTGGTGGTGACCTTTCATCAAACACCTTGTAATCAATTTCTTGATGCTCATCCGCATCAAAGGAAATTAAACTCTTTAGTTGTATTCTATCTTGATATTTACTAGGAAGAATTCTTGATTCAAATTTTTGTAAGTGAAGTCTTTGAAGCATCCAATAAAATTCCTCACAAACTTCATCCATCCATTGATACAAATCATTAAACACTTCATGTGCCATATTTGTTAACACATCATTTGTGTGAATCTTACCCATATGAAGTCTTCTCTTTGGAACCATAATGAAAATCACAATAAAATTGAAATACCCAATTTGAATACACTTTCAAAACAACCCAAAACTACTTGATAAAGAAAGAAGTAGAGTTTTACCTTAACAACACCACCACCTTCCCAAAAGAATCAAACATTGAGCTCTGATACCAAATGATGAATTGCGGAAGCTTACAACGAAATGGATAAATGTAACCGATAAACAATCAACCAAATTAGTTTCTTCTACCCTTAAGTTTCTACCCAATATTCAATTGGAAACAAAGGAAGAACCCAAATATGGAGATCCTTCTCAAAGACCTTATAATTTCTACCCAATATCAATTGGAAACTACAAGATACTAAGAGGCATCTAAATGGAACTCTAGAATTAGATGAACTAATTCCACCTAGAGATTACAATAAAGATTTGAAGAAGAGAAGACTCTCATTCTCACACTAGTGTTTGAAAAACATCAATAAAAATCTAAACTTCCAATCCCTAAATCTTATCTTCTTATTTATACTTGGACCAAGGGCATATATGGTATGTAATAAATACCACAATGCATCAAGATTACAAATCTTCACGGTGACTAGAAAGCTACTCCTACCCCATGCATGCGAACCTAAATTTACACAATGATCCAAAGAGCACTTGTACATTCACGTTGTTAATAAGGTAAATGTATGCATATAAGGGGTGACAACGAGTATAGTAAAATGGCATTTTAACATATATGCAAAACATGGTATGTATGTTGGGATTACAGCAGTAGTCACACAAAGAACTTGTCCTTTGGATTACGTAGAACTAAAAGATAAAGATGCAAACACACAACGAAGAATAAACAAAGCAAGAACACATGGATTTAACGTGGTTCGGCGTACCTACTCCACGAACAGCAACGATCAACTCTAATTGATAGAACCAATTACAAGAGACACCAACACCTAACTCTCTTTGTAATCAACCAGAAGGTGTATCACCCAATTATATCTAACAGGCTTAACACGATGCCTACATATAGGCTTACATAACTTGGTTAGCAAGGTATAGAGGCGGTGGGACTTACCAAAGATATCGCATCCTTGGTTTCCCAAGTTACACCTCCTTGTACAACTTAAACTCCTAGTTATACTAGGAAACTCGCTGACACAAAAGTCTGCCAGACGAAGCTGCCAGACACGGCTGTCAGATGAGTCTGTCAGACAAGTCTGCCAGCCAACTAAGCCTAGAATACTCTAGAAACTTCGACAACTCTAACAGTTTTCCAGCTTGTCAATGTTTCTCCCAACAGAGCTATCCCCGCAACAAAATTAATCGTAGCTTCAAAATGACCTAAGGCCTTAACAACGAACAGTATTGATCAAGCCGTCACACTTATCAAACTTGATCTTTGGAACAACCCTCGTCAACATGTCTGCAGTATTGTCTTCAGAATCAATATTCAACAGATTAACTTCTCCATCATCAGTCACTTCTCTGACTTTATGATAGCGGACTTTAATATGCTTGGTACGTGCATGATAGACTTGATTCTTCGCTAAATGGATTGCACTTGACTGTCACAATTTATTGCCACACTCCCTTGTGTTATCCCAAAGTCTATCACCAAACCATGAAGCCATAATGCTTCCTTAACAGCCTCTGTCACTGCAATGTACTCTGCCTTTGTGGTAGACAAAACTATTATAGACTGTAACATAGACCTCCCACTGACAGGCTCTCCACATAGGATAAAATAGTACCCAGTAGTTGAACGGCACTTATCATTATCACCAGCATAATCTGAATCAATAAAACCACAAATATTTAAGCTTTTCTTCTTCTCAAACACTAAACCAACATCGAGAGTACCTTGAAGATATTTCAAAATTCCCTTAACTGCAAACTAATGTGCTCTCCCAGGATTAGCCATATACCTACTCACTAAACCCACTGCCTGGGCTATATCAGTTGATCTTGTACAGACCATAACGTGCATCAAAGAACCAACTACCTCAGCATAAGGGATCTTTGCCATGAACTCCTTCTCTTCAATAGTAGTGGGACATAACAAGTTAGATAACTTGACTGTAGATGCCATTTGCACACTTACTGCTTTTGAATTTTGCATATCAAACACTAGTGGAATAAGGCCTGATTAGCACAATCACCCCATTCAATTATAGCACAGTCGTGGGCTGAAGTAGTCAAAGCCCAGCCACAAACTGTCTTTTTACAAAAAGAAATCCGGTAAAAGACCAAGCCAAGTCTCGAACTGTGCTAATGCTAGAGGTGTAGATTACCAAAGTGCCCACACCTTCTCTTCCAGCATAAGTACAGTTAGAAGATAAGATTTCAGTTTTTAATTTTTTTCACACGGCAAATAATACCCGCGACTCACTTTTATTTCCCTTTATTTCTACTCCTACACCCGCAGCGAAAGAGAGTTTTCTCACTTCTTCTCCATGTTTTTCTATTCTCTAATGAAGTCGTTTGAATCCTTCTCTATTGCCCCTTTCGATTTTAGTAATCTCTCTAATCTCATCAATTTCATCTTTATTTCTTCTTCATATTTAAGATCTGTGAGTTTGAACAAAAGCTAGGGCTTTGGTTCTGAACAAAAATCATTTTTTTTTCTACCAAAATCATCACCACAAATGAGTTTTCACAGTAGATCTACAATCAATAGAGTATTCTTTACAAACCCATTTTATCTTTTACAAAAATCTCCAAGTATCAGCATCTTAGCAATCCCATCTCGTGATTCTTCTACTGAGCCTTCAGGTATAAATTTTGTTTTCGTAACTAGATCTCACGAATGATTACTGTTAACGCCTTTCATTTTAGGGGTTTTGATTCGATCTATTTTTGTTTATATATAGTGTTCATTCATTTTCAATTTATCTCATTATTCTTTCTTTGTCTAACACAAGGTAGGTTTCAAGTTGGGTCCTTTTTTTTGTTGATATCATAAGGATTTTTTGATATGATAATTTGATATCGTGAAAATTAGTTTTAGGTTTTATTTATTTGTATGATTAGTTTTTTTTGATGTATTAATTTGAGGATATTATCTCAATTTTATATAGGTGCGTCTGTGAATCAGTGTTAGTTGTGATCTAGGGTTAGGTTTCTAGTTGTGATTTGATGATTTGCTTTGATTTATTGTTGGATATTGAAGCTTACTTTTTTTTTATCCGCGGGTTAGAACAAGAATGATAGAAATGGTCTTTAGAGGCTTGGCGTATTTGAAGGTATACTTTTATAATTCTTTGGAGGTACACTTCATCGAAATAATTTCATTCAATAGGAAATGACGCTTGCCAACAAATCATGTTTGGTTGTTCTCAACTAGGTGATGGTCTTTTATCTACATATTCACTCTAGAAAACTGAAATAACTAAAGAATGATGCATAGTAAGGTCAATGAGTATGTTGCCATTAAGTGATTTCTAGTAGTAGTGTTATATGGAGATATAACTCGATACATTTCGTGTATATTCTTTGTTATTGAAGGAAGTCGGTCTCATCATTTTTGCTGCATATGATGCCATATATGTAAAGAAGGAACCGCTACATGTGTATGTAAGGCCCTTGGTTAAGTCGCGTATATATTTTTACCAGGTTAAATTTTTGGTGCATTTGTTTTGCTTCTATATGCCATTCAGTATCAACTTTCAGATTTTCTTGAGCAATGGAAACTAGTTTACATTGGATATGTTGACATTTTTTTTGCATTTTTAAGTCCCAACCATAACACAGTTTCTATAATCCTTACCTTTATTCCTTGACCTATTACTTTGTATGAAATGTTATCATCTGAGCTGGCAATTGTTTCCTAATAGCTAAAGCTTTAAATCTATATGCAGCGTCAAAAGACCATGTACAAGTACAAGATATGGAGACACAGTGCAAGGTATTTGTTCTTGATGCTTACGCTAATTTGTCATGGCTTAATACATGATTCTCTACATTATGTAATTGCTTGAGCTCGTAGTGTTTTCCCACTGACGCCTATCTTGTTAAGCAGCTTGGTGTTACTGCATCTCATATCAAGCTTGCGTGCTACTGAAAGTAACAAATCTAAGACCCCTGGTACCCCGTGTGCAGCTGACATTCAGTCTATGATGCCAATGTTTGTGGGCATTGTTCTCTGCTAGGATCAGTTAACACGGATGGCCTTAGAAGGTACTTTCGAGAACTTGTTTATGGATTGAAAACTATACTAGGCTAGCTTCTGTTTTATATTACACCCTAAGTTTGCTGGGTTATTTGGCATGCTCTTCGGCGGTTATATTTTTGCTATCTTATCGAACTTGATAAGACCAAGATGAAGGTATCGGTCTATGAACTGTCTATCTATGAACTTGCTATCATATGTTATGGTTGAAAATGATATAGGTCTGTCAGCTGCTTTAAGAACTTGTCTGCCTTAGGATAAGTTTCAAATTTTCATCCTTGTTAGTTCTTCCCTCCTTTATATCCGTATTCCTGCATTTATTGAAGATCATAATAAAACATGGCGGTTAATTAGCTGGTCAGTTGTTTTCTGGACATTCAGGCTTGTTTTATGGACATTAAGGAAATGCTGGAAACACTCCTTATATTAGGTGACATGAAAAGGCTTGCTTACTCTGGGAATAACTCATTTGTGTTTGACCCTTAAAGGCAAAAATAATGCAATAGGCCAGTAATATTTTATACTCCTATGGTAATAGTGGGATGATTGAATGTGTAATTTTGTTGGCAAAATGTCTAGAGTACATAGTTACATTATATACTGAATGTTGTTCCTGCTTTAATAACTTGTCTGCTAATGGTTGATCATTTCTCTTTTAAACCTTTCAACAGAGAAACATAAATTAATATATGTTTTTCCTTTGTTGCAGGTCCTCAAAGCTTGCTAGAGGACCAAGAAACTACGGAAGAATGGTTTGCACGCAGTAAATTCTGTTTAGCTCAAGAAGATACTGTGAGGCTTAAGGAATAGCTAGGGAAGAGAGCCAAACCAGTGAACTTTTGTTCGAGTTGCATCCAACTTACAAAGTTAAGTTTTTATTAGGTGTTACATGTATGACAATAGTAGGGCGTATTTAGGTTTGGTTGCAGAGCTTTTTTTTTTTTGGTAATTTTGAACCTATTTGGATGGATTAACACTATTATGTGAAATGAATTCAAGTTTTAATGATGGCTTTAAATGAATGAGTATCAGGTTTTGTTTCAGATTTGGAAAAAATTATGAATTCAGATGAGTCAGAATCAGCAGCTCAATCAGATCTGTTGTGATTCAGCTGAGTTAGAATCACTGGATCAGGAATCAGATCTGCCTCATTTTTTTATTATAAAAATGAAGTGAAAGCACAGACTCAGACTGTACCTAAGAAGGACATAACTAAACTGTACTGCATCTGGTGCAAATACAAACTGTGCTTTAGAAATAGCACAAAAAAGTTAGCACAATTGGGAGTACAGTCAAAAACTTTACTATAAACAAGAATAATACAGTTTATGACTAAGCTAAAATGGACGTTTTCCACTAGTGAAAACGATTAACAATCTTCTCAAGATAGGCTTTTTGTGTAAGACATAATTTTTTCTTCTTCCAATCTCGACAGATTGCCATCCCCAATATCTACTTAGCTGACCCAAGATCCTTCATCTCAAACTCTGAACTCAGCTGTTTCTTCAACACTTCGATTTCTGACTTGTTATTTGCAGCTATAAGCATGTCATCCACATAGAGTACGAGATACACAAAAGTTCCACTCTGAAACTTCTTAAAATACACACACTGATCATGTTCAGTAAGTGTGTATTCTTGCTGCATCATAAACATGTCAAACTTCTTAAACCATTGTCTTGGTGATTGCTTCAAACCATACAATGACTTCAGAAGTCGGCATACATAATTTTCCTTACCAGCAACTTCATAACCAATGGGCTGAGACATATATATGTCTTCCTCCAAATTACCATGCAAGAAGGCAGTCTTGACATCTAATTGCTCGAGCTATAAGTCAAACTGCGCCACAACTGCTAACAGGATCAGGATAGAGGTGTGCTTAACAACCGGAGAGAAAACTTCATTATAATACAGACCTTCCCTTTGTGCATATCCCTTAGCCACTAACCTTGCTTTGTATGTACACCATCGACAATACCCTTAGTATTTGGAACTCCATCTTTCACAGTATATACCCACTTGCACCCAATCTTCTTATAAAGAGACTCCATCTCTTCATCCATGGCTATCTTCCATTTACAGGTATGAGCACTGCTCATGGCCTCCTTGAAAGTAAATGGCTCATCCTCAAAAGCAGACAGTGCGTGAGAGACACCATCTTCATAGCCCTAACGTTTGGGTACTTTGATAATACATTTTTCCCTTTCAGAGAATAATGATGGAACACTCTGAACTTGTCTGGCAGACGTGTCTGGCAGACTCTGAACTTGTTGCTGAACTGGTTCCATATTAGGAACCTCCAGCTGAACTTCATCTTCTACTTGAGTTTCCCCTTGTTCTACTTATTCTGCTTCAGTAGTATATGAACTGAGAACTCCTTGTTCTCTTTGCATTGGATCATCTTCAACTCTATTCTCATTCTCAACTTCAATTTGAGAATCCCAACCTGTGAACTTCTTTGAATCAAGCATAGCTCTCTCATTGAAGGACACATCTCGACTAATGATGAACTTGTTAAATTCTGGACACCAAAGTCGATAACCTTTAACACCCTCTGGATATCCTAAGAAAATTGCTTTCTTAGCTCCAACACCCAGTTTATCTTCTTTTACGTGAAAATAAGCTGGACAACCAAACACTCTCAGATTAGAGTAGTTGACAGGATTACCAGTCCATACCTCCAAAGGTGTCTTGCATTGAATAGCTGTTGAAGGTGATCTGTTCACTAAATAGCACGCCGTTGTAACTGCTTCAGCCCACCAAACTTTGTTCAGACATGCATTTGACAACATGCACCGTGCTCTCTCAAGTAGTGTGCGATTCATTCGCTCTGCTACTCCATTATGTTGTGGTGTACTTTTAACTGTGAAGTGTCTAACGATACCTTCTTCTTCACAAAACTCTTTTAATGGATCTTCAGTGTATACCCGTCCATTATGAGAACGTATCTTCTTAACCACACGACCAATTTGTTTCTCTACTATGGTCTTCCACTTCTTAAACAACTCAGTGACTTCATTCTTATGCTTCATAGTGTAAAGCCAAACTCTCCGTGAAAAGTTATCTATAAAGGTCAGAAACCAGCTGTCCCTCCCTTAGAAACTGTACGAGAAGGACCCCAGACATCCGAGTGGATATAATCTAACATACCTTTTGTGTGGTGTACAAAGGTACAAAAACTACTTTTTCATTGCTTCCCAAAGATACAATGCTCACAAAAGTCAAGCTTGCAAATCTTCCCACTACCTAGCAAGCCTTTACTACTCAACACCAACATGCCTTTCTCACTCATATGCCCAAGTCACATATGCCATAACCGTGTTGACTTCAATTGTTTCTCATCCACATATTCAGAAACCATAGCACCACCAGAAACTATATCTCCTTGAAGGAAATACAGATTTCCATGTCTTGCACCAGTCATCCTCAAACTGCCATTATGGTATACTTTTAGGAAACCAGCAACATACTTGTATCCAAGAGATTCAAGTACACCTAATGAAATCAAATTCCTCCTTAAATCAGGCACATGTCTAGCCTCTGAAAGTGTAGTAGCAACACCATTCGAAAGAACCTGGATAGTACCAACTCCAACTGTTTTGCAGGTATTTGAATTACCCATCATAATAGTACCAGCATTCACCTCTCTGTAAGTGGTGAAACATTCCCTTGTGGAACACATGTGATACGAAGATCCAGAATCAAGCATCCAACCATCATTGAGATAACTCTTTGATATAACAACTAGCACCTCCTGATCAAAGCCACACATTGGCTCACTAAAACTATCACTTCCTTCTTCCACTGAAGCAATAACCTTAACTGAATTTGATTTCTTATACTTTCCATCATTTGCCTTTAGCTTAGGACAATCAATCTTAAAGTGATCAGGCTAATGACAATAATAACACCCATCACCTCCACTCTTCTTTGACTAGTTCTTAGACTTATACTTCTTGTTACCATTCTTCCCCCTCTCAACAAACAAGCCTTCAACTTGAACTCTTCATCACATACTTGTTGCCTTAAAGATTTTGCTTGTAAAGCAGAAACCACATCATCGAAAACTAATTTATTGTCACCTTCAGTTTTCCCATTCAACAAGTAATCAACAAAGGTCTCATACGATTGAGGTAGTGAACATAACAACATCATAGATTTATCCGTAGCAGAAAACTAAACACTGATATCAGCTAAATCCGAAATAATCTAATTAAACTCATTAATATGATCTACCAAAGACTTACCCGAAGCCATCTTAAAGGCATAAAGGCTGCGCTTCAAGTAAAGTTCTGAAGTTAAGTCCTTCTTCAAGTAGAGCTTCTCCAATTTTCCACAAAACTTCTTTGCCGAAGTCTCACCAGCAAAGTTGTAACTAATCTCCCTCGACATACACAACAAAATAGTTAAACATGCCTCCAAATCAAGTTCAAGACACTTCTCATCCGTTATACCAGTTGGTAACGGTGTTGGCTTGTCCTTGAGTGTTTAACCTGCTTCATGCTAATAAGAATATCCTTAACATCCGTTTGCCACGATGTGTAATTATTCTAGTGAGTGTAGAAAATACCTTCGCCCCATAAAAGCATCTTAGAGGCGAAGTCATATAAGAAGATTACCACGGAGAAGTATGGAATCACCAACGAAGGTTCACAACGACATATGTGCCCAAAGGCATAAGTATAACACGGCGAATGAGAACATGGCGAGGGGACGTAAGGAAAAGGATGGCGAAGCCTCAATCATCGAATAAAGACACGTCACCATTAAGTGGTTGAGAAGTAGTTGAGCATTTAAGAAGAAGCAGAACGGATATATTGTCAGGGCTGACTCGTTGACTCAGTGGAAGCTGCGTCAACAATCCTTATCCAAAGAAGATTCGATCGCCAATGTTTATAGAATAGAAAGTAAGGTCACCGACGTTGTCTGTCGGCGAGTAAAGACAAATAAGTGTCAGTAGGGTCGTTGTCTGTATTAGCTGTCGTCCATTATGTAAAAAGTCTATAAATAGTGAGAGAGCCCTCTATTTGAAGGGTTGTACATTTCCTGGTATGGTTTAGAGAGAGGAAAAGTAAGTTAGCTTATTTGCTCTCCTTCACCCAGCATTAAAATTCGGGTTCTAAAGTGAGAGATCATACTAAGAAGATTTGTAAGGTGAGCGATGTAATCATACTTTTACTAGTGGAAATCCTTGGATGTAAGCCTCATTAATGAGAGAACCAAGTAATCTATGAGAGAACCAAGTAATCTCGCTGTCAAGTATCTCTAACCCTTTTCTCTTTAATATTTATGTGTGTATGATTCTGTGTATGCTTGTGTATGATTGTTTGGGTGTACTATCTAAAGATCTACCCTTGGGATTTTAGACAGTTACAATTCTTCCCATTGAACTTGATAATATCAAATCCATGCACCTTCAAAAAACCTCCACCAGATGTAGAGCCAGACATCTTTACTTCCAACAATAATCCTCTTCACCTGCACCGCACCACTTGTTGGGATTACAACAGTAATCACACCAAGAACTTGTCCTTTGGATTACGTAGAACTAAAAGATAAAGATGCAAACACACAACGAAGAATAAACAAAGCAAGAACACAGAGATTTAACGTGGTTCGGCGTACCTACTCCACGAACAACAACGATCAACTCTAATTGATAGAACCAATTACAAGAGACTCCAACACCTAACTCTCTCTGTAATCAACCAGAAAGTCTATCACCCAATTGTATCTAACAGGCTTAACACGATGCCTATATATAAGCTTACATAACTTGGTTAGCAAGGTATAAAGGCGGTGGGACTTACCAAAGATATCGCATTCTTGGTTTCCTATACCTCCTTGTACAACTTAAACTCCTAGCTATACTACGAAACTCGCTGACACAAAAGTCTGTCAGACGAAGCTGCCAGACGTGTCTGCCAGCCAACTATAAGCCTAGAATACTCTAGAAACTTCGACAACTCTAACATGTATGTATACCATTCTAGTTATGCAATTCTTAACAAAGCATAGGTTGTTTAAAACTCTTAGAGGTGTTTTAACTTTTTTTTAGAGCATCTCCAATAGTGTTCGGTTTTTAAAAAAAAAATGGTGACACATTTCAGAAACTCTCCATTAAAAAATAAAATAAAATAAAATAATGAATTTTACAAAATCAACAAAAAGTTATCAAATTTAAAATCTTATATTATGGATTTCTAGTGCCAAATCCCTGCGCAATGAGAACTATACCTCTTCTCTGGCAATAAACGCTCGACATGCCTGGTGTCTCGGAAGCGGCCGTTACATGGGTACTCTTTCCCGATTGATGGTAACGAATCAATTCGTTACACGAACCAACAATCACACTTCATGTACTCTTCCAGGAAATTGAAGCTGATATTGAACCTCTTTATGCTGAAATTAGGCTGCTTATGACTCATTTTTCGTCCTCAAAAGTGCTCGTCGGCATAATGAAGCTCTTGGGGTCCTTTAAAAATATCTCCGTCCCAGAAAACAATATTCATCGGTGCAAAATCAGAACCATCACCATGAACATCCTGCCGCTCACTTCACTTATTGTGGATCATCACTTTTTGGTCTTCACTCACGATCACCTTCAGCTAATCCCACTAGTACCTTCGTCTTCGGACTTGTTTTCTTAGATCGAACACCCAAATATTTAAACGAACCAAGGCTATTAATATGAGGAAGCCCTTGACAAGTTTGCAGTCTCCTATGTTCATCCATGTGCACAATTTTTCTAAATATTTCAGTTTTCTGGTCGTAACAACATAGAATAGAATTGTTCAACCACAGCAAAACTTCATCATTCTCTGTCAGGGCAAATGGGTGATAGAAATCTGTTACACCTTTGGATTGCCATGGGATACTGAACTCCTTGCTCCAAGTCCAAGATTCATAATTCTTTTCGCGTTGTTGATCGTAACAACAATCCTTGTTTCCTTCTTTTTGTTTGAATGACCATATGTCTACACGGATACCGTCCTGTTGATGAACAACATATAAATCCTTCCTCAACACTTGGAGTTGATAGGAGCACATGTTTGGACCTTGACTAAAGCAAGGCGGTGAAGGGAGTACCGCGAGTTCTTCTTCCTCCGATAAATCAAAGACGATAATCTTCTTCTTCTCAGCATCAAAAAAATGAAGTGCCCCGTTTGCCTGGACACCCGGTGACCATAACGTGTGAGTGGTTTCGCCAACATTTCTCCAACCCGAACCACTTCCTAGCGTATACGCCTGGACCCATCCGAAAGTGGTGTCTCTGGGATGGTCGCGTTTGTCTGGGTAATAAATTCTGACGACCTTATACTCATTGGAGACATGAAGGTAACCAAATCCACTCACCATATAACCTCCCTTTGTGGTGTAAAACCTAGGAAGATTAACGTATTCTCTTGAAATAGGGTTGCAAATGTAGACAGGATCACAAATGTCGTCGTGGGGTACCGTAAAACAAACCAAACCGTTACAAGAACCGACCATGACATCTCTTTAGTTTTTCTTGTTCATGGGAGGATGGTTGATCTTAGAAGTGCATGTTTCGAAAAGGAACAACTCATCGTCGTGATGATTAATGTGAGCATCATAGCTTATTAACTCTTTATAATCTATGTAGTATAGATGGGCATTTCTTTGCCTCTTAGGTGCAACAGCGAAAAGGAAACCTTCAACCTTTCTGTGGGAGATAAGGGCTTTCCAAGTCTTGCATACTAACGTGCAGCTTGCCATGTACTTTGTCGGAACGCACGAAAGAATTGCGGATATTACATCCTCGGGAAAGTACTCCATCAATTACGCACACTTAAAAGCCACAAAAATAGTTTTTGATGGATTTCAAAATAGTTCTACGTATATTAATTTCTAGCTCATGAATCAGCAAGTTACACTAATTCTAGTGAAGGAAGGTTTCGGATTTCTCATCTTCTTAGGAGGCCCTTTTGCTTATTATGACCGACTTGATGCAATTTCTAGTCCAAATGGGTTTATAAATATTAACTTTTAGTCTTCTATTTGGTAATTAACATATGAAGTATATAATCGGAGGCATTGGGTGGATGCTTAAATTGTTGCAGCACGACCAGAGGAATCTTACATATTTACCTTACAGTGAAAAGAAATAAATAATAGTACAAAATTATCGAGGACTAGGCCCAGTTGTAAAAGACTATGAATATTGAATAACATCCTTTGATGAAGCCCTAAAACCCTTGATAAAGCCCAATAAGTACATCCTTTGAATGCGCAAAAATTCCAAAAATTATTTGGTCATATTTCCTTTCATCTCGGTATTTTTGGTTTCTAGCCTTCCACCATGCTCAACCCAAGTTCGGTACACACATATATTTTTTTTATCTTTTTAGTTAATAAAATCTATGTATGAAAACAGTAGTGGTGGAGGCGGCGGTAATGGTGATGGTGGAGACGCCGGTGGTGGTTATGGAGTAACAATGAAGGAGAAGGTGACTATGGATGTGGAAATGAAAAAGGAAGGGACAGAGTTGGATATGTATTATAATTTATTATATTCCACAAGACTCATTTCAAGATTCTATATTAGTCATCTGGATTCCAACGAATGAAAATGCATTGTTATTCATACAACTCCTGATTAAATACACCCCTGTAAGTTAAAAGGCAGGATAGTTTTATCTTTTCTTACAGCAAAGGGTAACTTAGTATACTCATACACCTTTAGACATCCCATAGCCATTTCTAATGAATGGGCTTAAATTTTATGGGGTCGACAAAATATCTATGGGCCCAAAATTAGCCAGGTAAAATAAATCAGAGGAGTAGAGAGAGAACGTAAAGTGGATCCAAGTGCGACATAGTAGTGTAACATGTTAGATACGTATACGTATCATATCTTTGCGTATCTTGTATATATATATTTTCCTAGGATATTATTCTAGAAGGTTCTGTGTACATTGTATAGTTGTTAAGTTTGTTATTCTGTTTCCTAGTCTAGTTAGGTTTACCTTTATTATCGTATGTAATTGCTCTATAAGAGCTGTCTTGTAATCATCTTGAAGATACATCGAATACACAGAGAAAGAGTTCATCTCAACGATAGTTTCATACCTCTCTATGCTCATGTTTATCATGGCATCAGAGCCAGGTACGATCTGAATCCACTCTTCCGCTGTAACACAAATCTAGGAATCAGAAAGATCCATACAATCACAACTCAAGTAATCAATCAGTCGTTCTTCAAAGTCACAAACCCTAAATCAGAAAACAAGTCAGCCACTGTTATTCAAAGTCTGTCAAACATGTCTCGAGAGGATTTTCAGCCCATCACAGTGAAACTAGATGGAACAAACTACAGCCATTGGTCTTTTCTCATGAAGAGTTTCCTTAAAGGAAAAGGTATGTGGAAGTATGTTGATGGAACGGAGAAGTACCCTAAACCAGTCACAAGCACCAGCAAAGAAGGTGAGACAAAGGAAACAGCAAACCCCATAGATGCATGGGAGGTTAATAACCACAAAATCCTCACATGGATCGGCAACACAGTGATAACTACAATCAGTATGCAGCTCACAAGATTTGAGGAAGCTAAAGATGCATGGGATTTTCTTGCAAAGAGGTACACACAGTTGAACTTTGCTCAAAGGTATAAGCTTGAACAGGACATTCGCTCCATGAAACAGTCACCTGATCAATCAATCTCTGATTTCCATTCCGAGATGTCTCTAATCTGGAATCAGCTGGCGCTTATGGAACCAAAGTGGACAACCGATCTGGAGCTGTGGGAAAAGTATAGAGAAGAAACAAGAGTAGTGCAACTTTTGATGGCAGTTCAAGATGAGTATGAGTCAGTTAGGGGTGCTATTCTTCATCGTTCACCTCTACCGTCAGTAGAAACTGCTTTGGCAGAACTCATCACTGAAGAAACACGTAAAAGAATTAAACCAGAAACTTCAGGAGTATTTGCTGCATCTTCTTCACGACCAGCCTTCAACTTTCCAAGGAACAATCAGGTAAATAATCCACCACAGCGTGACTTGTCTCAGGTACAATGTCACAACTGCAAAAAGAATGGTCACTTGGCAAGGAACTGTACTCTTTCACCAACTATACCTGACACACCATCAACACAATGCAACTACTGCAAAGAGATGGGACATTCTTCAAGAAATTGTACATCTCCAACATCAAGAAACATGAGAAGACATAACTCAAATATGCAAGGAAGATTTGGAGGTTCAACAAGGTTCACTGCAGCACCAGTTGGGTCAAGCCAAAACTGTGAGCCAGCAACACATGTTCCTAATATTGCTGAGATACAAGAAATGATAAAGCAAGCTCTCGCTGTAGGAGGTAACAGTCCATCAGCTGCATCTGTTTTCTCTACACCATCAGGTATTCTCTCAACTGGTTGGTACTTGGACTCAGGAGCATTCAATCACATGACGTATGATTCAAAAATCTTTTTTAACTTACATTCTATTGTATCACCAAAGATACATACAACAGATGGATCAGTGGTTATTGCTAGTCATATTGGTGTGATTAAACAAGCAAATAACATATGTATACCAGATGTCCTATTTGTCCCAAAACTCACAATGAATCTTATTTCTATTGGTCAACTGTGTGATCAAGGGTTTAATGTCATCTTCTCTGATGTTGGTTGTGGTATACAGGATCTCAAAACAGGGAAGCTAGTTGGGATAGGGCGTAGAGTTGGTCGTCTCTTTCAGCTCCAGTTCCTAGTTGTTCCATCAAAGATCAAGAGTCATGTTCTTGCTACAACTGCCACTCCACCTCATCATACATCTCCATTCATGTCTTGGCATTCTAGACTAAGACATGTTTCTTTTCCTCGTCTTTCGTATATGATCAATAAGGGTTTGTTAGGAGAAACTCAAATAGAAAGAGAACCTAGCTGCATTTCTTGTAAACTGGCTAAACAACCAGCTCTTTCTTTTAATCTCAGTACTTCAGTTTCAACTGCACCATTTGAACTCATCCACTCTGATGTTTGGGGAAAATCTCCTATAGTCTCAAAAGGAGGAGCTTCTTATTATGTTAGTTTCATAGATGATTATTCTCGTTACACTTGGGTTTACTTGTTCAGTTCAAGAGCAGATTTTCTTAAACTGTACATTGACTTCTCAACCATGATTAAAACTCAGTTTGGAAAAACAATCAAAACCTTTCGCGCTGATCAGGGAGGAGAATACATATCCAATCCATTTAGAGACTTCCTTAAATCTGTAGGCACTATTCTTCAGTTGTCTTGCACTGAAACTCCAGAACAAAATGGAGTTGCAGAACGTAAGCATCGTCATATCATTGAAACAGGTAGAACACAATTGATTTCAGCGTCTGTACCATCAAATTTCTGGGGAGAATCAGTTCTTACAGCTGTATATACAATCAATCGTATACCCTCAGCTGTCATAGGTGGAATATCTCCATTCGAGCGTCTATTTGGTAACACTCCAAACTACTCTGAACTCAAAGTCTTTGGTTCAACATGTTTTGTTTTACTCCCTGAGCGTGAAAGAAGTAAACTCAGTCAAAAGAATGTTATATGTGTCTTCCTTGGGTATGGTATAGAACAGAAAGGTTATCGTTGCTATGATCTACAAAATAGAAAACTTCGCATTTCTCGACATGTAACATTTTGGGAGAAAGTTCCATTCTGGTCTCTGCCTAGCTCTAAATCCTCTCTGCTTGAAGAGTTCACATACTCAGATCCATTCACAGATTCATTCTCTCCAGTGTCAGAGTCAATTCATGAAAATACTATCAATCTGCCATCTGATTCATTGTCTGAAGTCACTCCACCATCGGAAACTCATCATACTGACCACTCTGCGACTCTACCATCTGATGCTGTTCCCACACGAGATCCTGATCATGAAGTTGTTGATATACCACCAAGAAATCGAAGGCCACCTGCTAAATATGCTGATTATCATTGTTCTTTGTCAACTATTGTGGCTCTGCATGAGCCAAAATCTTACAGAGAAGCTGCTGAAAGTCCAGTTTGGCTACACTCAATGGATGAGGAATTGCTGGCACATGACCAAGCTGGTACATGGGATATGGTTGATCTTCCTCCTGGAAAATCAGTTATTGGTAGTGGTTGGGTATATAAAATCAAGACAAAGTCTGATGGTAATGTAGAGAGACATAAGTCAAGAGTTGTTGCAAGAGGTAATACACATCAATATGGTGTGGACTATGAGGAAACTTTTGCACCAGTTGCACGTATGGTGACAATACGGACCCTGCTTGCAGTTGCTGCTGCACGTCAATGGGATCTTCATCAAATGGATGTGAAGAATGCATTCCTTCATGGCGAATTGGAAGAGGAAGTCTACATGCAGCCACCACCAGGTTTGCCTCATGCTCCAAATCAGGTATGCAAACTTCGCAGAGCAATTTATGGACTCAAGCAAGCACCACGTGCTTGGTTTGAGAAGTTCAGTACTGCAGTAATCGAGTATGGATTCACTCAGAGTTTTCATGACTCTGCGATGTTTGTCCGTTCTTCATCAACAGGAATTGTGATCTTGTTATTGTATGTAGATGACATGGTCATTACAGGTAGTGACCTGGAAGGAATCAGAGATTTGAAATCTCATCTGAGTACATGTTTCAAGATGAAAGATCTTGGTTCATTGAACTATTTTCTTGGTTTGGAGGTTGAAAAATCATCTAATGGCTATTTTATTTCTCAAGCAAAGTATGCATTCGATATTATTCAACGTTCAGGAATTACGGATACCAAAACTGTTGATACACCTCTTGAATTGAATGTGAAGCACAATCCTTCTGATGGGATTGAATTACCTAATCCTACACTGTACCGTCAACTGGTTGGAAGTCTCAATTATCTTACTATCACAAGACCAGATATTAGTCATGCAGTGCATATTGTTAGTCAGTTCATGAGTGCTCCACGTTCTCCACATTATGCTGCAGTTCTTCGCATATTACGATATATCAAAGGAACATTGAATCAAGGTTTGCAGTTCTCATCTAAGTCAGATCTTCTTTTGCGTGGATATTCAGATTCTGACTGGGCAGGAGATGTCACTGATAGAAGGTCTATAACTGGTTACTGTGTTTTTCTTGGTGATTCACTTATTTCATGGAGAAGCAAAAAGCAATCTGTTGTGTCTCGTTCGAGTACTGAAGCAGAATACAGGGCACTTGCACATGCTACTGCAGAAATCATTTGGTTACGATGGCTTCTTTGCGACATGGGTGTGTACATGTCTACACCTACACAGCTTTTCTGTGACAACAAGGCAGCAATCCAGATAACGCATAATGACGTATTCCATGAGAGAACTAAGCATATCGAGATCGATTGTCACTTCACCAGGCATCACTACAAGAAAGGAACAATTGTTCTCCCTCATGTCAAGTCAGAATTTCAACTAGCTGATCTTTTTACTAAAACCCTTACTGCTGCACGTTTGCAGTTTCTGGTTTCCAGACTCAAGATGGGTTTTGCACCACCTTGAGTCTGAAGGGGGGTGTTAAGATACGTATACGTATCATATCTTTGCGTATCTTGTATATATATATTTTCCTAGGATATTATTCTAGAAGGTTCTGTGTACATTGTATAGTTGTTAAATTTGTTATTCTGTTTCCTAGTCTAGCTAGGCTTACCTTTATTATCGTATGTAATTGCTCTATAAGAGCTGTCTTGTAATCATCTTGAAGATACATCGAATACACAGAGAAAGAGTTCATCTCAACGATAGTTTCATACCTCTCTATGCTCATGTTTATCATAACAAAATAGCGTCCTTCCGCCAACGCCAAAATATAGCCATTTCTGGTTCGCGATATGATGCATTACACCACCAACGCATAATATTCGTAGATCTTCTGGTAGTTACATAAAAACACCATTAAACACATGTCCATGCAACTTAAAGATCGAACCTATACCAGTACAAACTATATTCCTCCATGCTAGCATGAGATCCCCAGGTGCGGCAATGAAAATCCCAACCAAAGAAAAGGCTAGACAGCAGGAGTTGGTCTCCATCTCTGTCTCTTGGTTCCAGTGCCACGAGTTGGCTACAAACAGAAACGGGGAGAAAATAAGAATCATGGATGTCAAACAATAATGTGTTGCAACTGCCTAATGCCTGCATAGTTACCACCCTCAATACACAAATTCAAGGATGTCAGTCTGGTGCTGAGCTAAACTAGACAAAGAAAAATTACCCGAGTCCTTTCGAGTTCCTCTTCCAGTAAACTGATGTAAGCCTCCACACAGGATATCACGTTGTGAAATTGCAGCACCTGTCTATATAGCGGTGTGTACTTCTCCTCGGCCTCTTGTAGTTTCTCTCGTTGAAATATTTCAGGTACTTCACACTACAAACTTACTGCCTATTAAATTTGCAGTTGCTTGGTAAGGGCTGTGAGACTAACATCCATCTACTTTACTGCCTATAAACTCCATTACTCACCAAAAAAGAAAAATAAGAAATTCACTTCCATGTGGCTTTTCTTTCTCCCATTTGTGTATACTAATTACCAACATCATTTTAGCAATGTGTGCCTTGGTCCAATTTCGGCTACTTCCACGTTAAATTCTCCGACCAAATCGTCAAAGGCACCCCAAAATAATATGACCAGCACATACATGGTGCCTACATACTAAACAAGGGTTCTTCAAGTAACTTTATCGACTGGATTCTGTTCTGTACAGTATATAAAATAAAATTGGTCATTTTCGACCTAATTCTTCTTTATACTGTGAAGCTAAAGTCGGCTCTGAAAATGTCTCAAAACTTCCAAAAATCTCTTCTCTCGTTCTCTCGAATAACTGAGGGAACGAGATTTCTTGATTCGTTGTTTCTTCAGTGTAAGTCTGGAAAGATTAAAGAATATGTCGAGATCAAATCCCTCTTAAAAGATGAAATGGGGGAGGCGGAATATCATCATATGAATCAGGATGCTGAAAATCAACAAGGTAAAATTCAATTAAGTAAATAATGATGTAATTGCTGCTGATTTTGATGTTAATATTGTTGTTCTAGGAGGTTACCGATTTACTAGAACTTTTTGGATGTTTTTGATTGATTGTAATTGCATTTCCTATAGATCCAGTGACTACTTGTAATACTATGTCTTTGTTAATTTTTCAAGTGATCTAATCGGTTGTGTTCTTATTTTGTTGTTCGGTTTTTGCAGTTTCTTGGAATTGGTGTTATTGAATAAATATCTTTGTTGTTCTGGGTGTTGAAAATGGCGAAACTCTTCTCGACAATTCTGATACTTGAGGCTTCTGCATTATCAGAAACTTCCTGGTAAATTAATTCGTCCATTTTGTGTATATTTTTCAATCTTTCGTGTCTTAATCTTTGTTACGAATCTTTGATTGGAGTGAAAAGGTTGGTTGTCGTTTCTTTGTATGCTATTTGAATGAATGTGTATCATCTAGGGTGCTTACACAAAGTTAATATATCATGTATGATGTTAAAAACCAAGGTTCACAACATTTTCAGTTTCTTGGTAAAATTCGATCATAAGTTTGGATATAGTTACTTAGAATTCATAATGGACGAAGATTGGTTTAGTTCTTATATTAAAAAATATCGGTGCTGAACAGGTGCCAATTAAGTAGCCCCATCTCCCAAATGAACCACAGCGTGTTGGTCAGCACCATGAACAATTGGTGAATGTTAAATCTGATATCTTCAATGTGATCAATAATCTTTGAACAAAGAACTTTAAAGAATATTGATGCTGAGTGAACTTAAAATTGAGAAAGAGGAAAGGGAGAAATTTTATATCAATGAACAACGCAGAACTGCCAATCTTATAGGAGAAAAAGGTACGTGCTTCTGTTTCTTTTCTTGGTGTTTTGATGTTTATATACAATTATACTTGTCTTCACTGGGTGAGAAGCTTTAACGTGGTTTGCAAATAGGTCAGGTGAAAGCGGAAATTAAGAAACATAATCTAAAACTGTAGAAGTAGATTAAGTGTTTAAAACCAATTACTAAGACTTGAAAATTAGGACTCGGAAAAATGGTTGTTATGAAGCTTTCAAAAGATGCCACTCCTTGATTATCCTTTTTTGAGCACAGTTGGGTTATATGCCAATGCACCTTCTCATATATGTCCTATCTTGTGTATTTGTCTGATAGATAACTAATCTGAATACTTTTGTAGTATTCTAGCCTCAAGTGCTCTAATGTAGGTATATAAGTTTTTATATTCAGTTAGAGTACAACTTCATACGATTTAAGACTGCATGTTAGTAGCATTTATCCATGTCTCGCAACATTGTATTTGGTCAAGTGTTATTTTTTTAGTTCTTTGTATCCATTAAGGTTGTGCATTGAACACTCGAGTAAATAAAATTTTATTAAATCTTTTCTTTGAATTCAGATGCTCAGATCAAGGACTTGGAAAAAACCATTGCAGCCAACAACTTGTGTAAGTGCTTGGCAGATGCTCAGAGTAATTTGGAGAGAGAGAAGGGTGCTCTCCAATCTAACAATGAACACTATGTTAAGCGATTACTTGCATCTGGTCAAGAGATAAAAAGGTCTTCAAGGTCTGGTCCATGACTTGGTAGAGAGGTTAATTGAATTGGATAAACAGAATGCAGCCGTTTCAGATTATGGGGATACAATTTTTGTCATGGGAGTTTTGGTATCTCTGATCACAATACTTTATTTAGTGCAAGTCTAGAAAGATTAAGAAATGGGGATTCAAATTTTTTCATGGGAGTTTTGGTATCATTGATCACAGTAGGAGATCGAAAATTGCAAGGGTTGCCCTGTATTTTTTTGTTTATACTTGTTGCTGTCTTTTTTAGTTTGGGTTGTTTTTTTGCGTTGGTTGTTTCTTCAGTTTTTAATATGAGGATAATACGAATGATAATCTATGCCTGGTGAGGATGGCTTACCCAGGTATTATGGTTGTGTGGAAGCTGTTGGTTTGTTCCCAGATAAGGGCATAAAAACACCATTAAAAACAGGAAAAAGACAACAACACATGTCCATGCGACTTAAAGATCGAACCTATGATCAGTATAAACTATATTTCTCCATGCTAGCTTGAGATACCCAGGTGCATGCGGCAATGAAATCCCAACCAAAGAAAAGGCTAGACAGCAGGAGTTGGTCTCTGTCTCTTGGGTCCAGTGCCACGAGATGGCTGCAAACAGAAACGAGGAGAAAAAAAGAATCAGGGATGTCAAATGCCTGCATAGTTACCACCCTCAATACGAAAGCTGATTTAGGGGCTTCGAAAAATCTTGAAGCCCTCGGATCACAGGTTCCCAGAAGTAATTTTACTCTCCCCCTATGTAATTTTTTTTAAATACCAAAACTACCCTTTTATGTCAAAACGAAAAATTAACCTAATCTAACATTTGTTAATCTAATTTAACCTAATCTAAAAACAAAAAACTTAAAAAAGTTAACGATTTTTTTTCTCTTCTCTTTCTTCTCTGTCTTCCTCTTCTCTTTTCCTCCTTCAAACCCTAAAAAAACCTAGATTTTTTCGAAACTTCGATGGATTCAGCTGAGAATGGTGGCGCGATGGATATCGAAAGGTAACAATCGAAACCCACTTCCTTTTTTAGTTGTTTAGCTTAGATTCAGTGAAAAACAAAAAAATCGAACCAGGGTTACTTACGGCTACCTGTAACTCCACGTTTGTAGTCGTAAGTCATAGTTACGGCTGCGATCTGTAGAACATGTAGCCGTAGATTTAAAATAGTTACGGATCCCAAGTTAGCAGCCGTAAGTTTTGATAATTTCGTAAAACTTTTGTGTCGCAGACTTACCAGTCGTAAGTCTTTATTATGAGCCGTAAGTCTGTATTATAAATTTTTTTTTCATCAGGACCGCTGAACCAAGTTCTGTAATTACACAACCTGTTATTAGAGAAGAAATACCTAATGAGGAAACACCACCCATTATAGATAGAGCAGATTTTCCTGCATGGATGGATGTGTGTGATTATCACTTTGCAAATAGAGCACCTCGTAATCTAGGACGAAGAAGAGTGGGTGAAGTAGAAGATGAATGGCGGTTTGAATGTAAATTATGTGTTCATGTCCCACGCCATCTAAGGAGGAACATGTTTACGAATGGGGCAGTAAAAAGTACTCCTGATGGTTGGGCGGTTGCTTGGGGTGATTGCTATCTATTTGTGGTTCCTGCTCGTCGTCTTACCCCAGAGGAGAGAGCGAGGGCCGGAATTTGAACTATTTGTGTTTCAGCTTATTTTGTGTGAATTCCAAAGGTGTTTTTTTTTTTTTCTTCTTTTTCTGGTTGATGTTAGTAGTACTGTTATGGATGGTTTGTATTTGGATATTTTGAATGGGGATGTTGGTTTGTATGACTTTGAAAACAATGATCTTGGTGTTGGATATTTCTGGTTAATTGTGCATAACTTTATTCCCTAGCCGTAAGTACAGTTACGTCTGCTTGAAATAATATACGTCTGTTAAGAAACACTGATTGCTAGCCGTAACTCAGGTAAGTAAATTAAGACGTTAATTAACTTAAGTAAAAAGTTCTGATAATCAATGATTAACCAAAACATGATTAACAAACTTACTTATAAAAAAACTTAGGAAAAAAAACTAAAAAACTGAAAATCAAGTGAAGAAGAAGAAGAGAGAAAAAAAAAACCCAACTTTTTTTTCTAAAAACCCAAACTTGATTCACTCAATCAAAATGAGTGAATCAAGCACCCAAATGGAGGTAGATGTATCTCCTTCCATTGAAGACATCTTCATTGAAAGACACATCGAAGGAAATGAAGGATTATACAATTTCTTTGATGGTAAAAAGTTTGTATGCACAAGTGAAGACTTTCTCGACAAATACGAGGTCGATTCTGCAGATTACCCAAACCTGAATGTACCCAATGTAGAAGAACCTCAAGAAAACAATCAGTATGCTTTATTCCTCTCAAGACAGTTGAAATCACGTAAAAAATGTGATTTTTGTGAGTTCCAGAAGGAACTTACGGCTTGTATTAGCAGCCGTAACTTAGACTTACGTCTGAATGTTCTTCAGATCCAAGCCGTAAGTCTAGAATTTGGGGATTTTTCTGGCCGTACATCAAGTTACGGCTATGTCCGACGCGATGTTACCAGACGTACGTCTGTGCATGGGAATATTCAATGCCCATACTTACGGCTTCAATTTATTACTTACGGCCCATAAGCTTGCGAGCACCAATTTTTTGAGCCATTTTTACGTCTTAAATATTTTGACCTTAGTGGCCGTAAGTTAGGTTACGGCGACGTATCACAAAATATTATGAGCCGTAACTATTCCTGTCTGAGTTATGTCAGAAGCAATTTTGAGTTTTACTTACGGCTTGTTTTGAAAGTATCGTTTATAGCCGTAACTGGACTTACGGCCTATGTTCTCAGACGTAAATTTGCAATGGTGACTAATTTAACACCTTTTTTTTTATGTTGTGTAGGTTGTGCCACTAATTGTTCCCATCAATAATCAACCACCGGCTACTAGTGTTTGGCATGACACTACCGCTCACTATGCACCAAATGTCCGAACAATTGTAAGCGCACCCTCTTATGTATATGAATGCGTGTTTTTAAATATTATTCCAAACGTTTTGATCTCTAATTTGTTTATTGGGTTTAATGTAGACATGGCCGGACAAGGAAGAAGCCGTCAAATGGGCTATTGAACATGCTAAAAAGAAGATGTGCATGATAGTCAAAGGAAGTAATGTGACCTATAACCGTTTTCAATTGTTGTGCGAGTGCAGTGGAGTGTATAAGAGTCATGCAAAGAAAGGCACCGTGCGGAGGCTTAAGAAGATTAATAGGAAGACCCCAAAAACCTTTACAAAGAAAACGGGTTGCCCTTTTAGACTCCAATTTGCTCTAAACAAGGAAAGTGGGAGATGGTTTTTGAAGACGGTGATAAGCGGTTGTCACAACCACGATCCTTCCGAGAGTTTTTATAGACATGATTTAGCTACAAGGTTAACTCTCGATGGAATAATTTTGGTGGAAGGGATGTACGAAAGAAATATAGCTCCTCGTGATATTCTTGGCAACCTCCAACATGTAAACCCGGAAAATTGTTCGAATTTGAGAACAATTTACAATGCCACCTCTAAAGCAAAGAGAATCAAATGGAAAGGTAGGTCCGATCTTCAACAAAAACTTTTTGAAGCTTTGAAAGACAGATTCACTTGTTACTTCGAGGAGGACGCGGACCACAAAGTGACCCACATGTTTGTTGCTCATCCGGAATTCATAAAGTTGGCGCGGTGCAATCACCAAGTTCTATTGTTAGATTGTACTTATAAAACCAATAAGTATTGTCTACCTCTTTTGCATTTAGTTGGTCAAACTTCTACAAAGCAACCTTTTACCATCGGCTTTTGTTATATGATGGACGAGATCGAGGAAAGCTATGTTTGGGCATTGCAACAATTGAAGTATATATACCATGTAGATCATTATCCGGGTGTCATCATTACCGACAAAGAGCAAGCCTTAGTGAATGCGATCAATAGTGTTTTTCCGGATGCTCACAACATGCTTTGCAGTTTTCACGCATGGAATAACGTACAAGTAAAGTGCAAGCCTCTTATCACACCAACAATGAAAGAAGAGTACATCAAAGCTAAGAAACTAGCGGAAGCGAAAATGAAAGAAAGGTTAGAGGAGTTGAAAAAATTGGAAGAGTTCAACAAAGATGAATGGGCAAAACTCTTGGTACAATGGGATGATATAGTTTGGGCACTCACAATCAAGGAATATGAAGAGAAGGCAAGTGAGATGTTGAGCTATTGGAGTCGTATCCCCGAAGTTAAAAGGTACTTGGAGGAGGAATGGTTGTCCCTCATAGGCATCGGTTTGTCGCGGCTTTCACCAATCAACGCAAGCACTACAAGAACCAAGCAACAAGTTCCGTGGAGTCCTGTCACGGCCGGTTCAAAAAAAATCTTTTAAATGGTGATGGTGGATTTGTTAAGGTTTACAATGCCATGAAAAGGTATTTTAAAGGTAATCTAGATACGATTAAGGGAGCTTTTGAACATAATCGAATGAATATGCACACCAAATACCTTAACGAACCTTGTCTCGAAGGAATCACCCATTTTGTGTCCCATTGGGCTATCGAGGAAGTCATGAAGGAACGAGCGAAATTTCGTAACGGTGAATTCGACCCCAATGTGTGTATTTGTCCCAACATGTCATCCATGGGACTCCCATGCTGCCATAGATTTGCGACTTTCACGGATGGTGTGGTCCCAATTGGCGAGATCGATCCATTTTGGAGGTAACATTCATTCCAAGAACAAGTCTTCGACGACGATTTTGGGGGAGAGTTTAATGAGACATATGAATATGAAGCAACGAGGGAGTATTGGAAGGACATGAATGTGGGACAAAGGCAATCTTGGTGCGCACGGTATCGAAAATGGGCTCATGCACACACTAGATGTGATCTTTTTGAACCGGATAAAAAGAAGGATGGTAGGGGTAGGCCTAACACCAAGGTTACAAAGAGAGTTGCTCGTGCGAATGCAAGAGAGGGAAATATTGCGTCAAAGACAAGAGACCCCTCGGGCTTTGAGTTGATGAAGCAACGAGAGAGTGAAGACTTCGAGATGATGAAGAACTTGGAGGAGGTAAAAGGTTTAGACGACATGGAATGCACCCTTCAAGCATTTGTCAACAAAAACAAACGTAAACGACCTCCAACGGAAAAAACTTCAACAAGTCGTCAACCTAATGTGAAGGAGATTCCATCGGTTGCCACTCCAACAAAAGGGAATGTGAAGGATAAAGATGTGATGGGAAAAGGCAAGGGTGTGGCAACATCCCCCGAACAAACAATAATAAGGCTACCAATCAAAGTTTTTAAGAGGAGAAGCACCCCGGTAGTGAAGAAGAGGAGCACCCCGGATGTGGTTGTTGAAGAGCTTGACAATAGGAGGGTATTTAAGCATGGGAAGGAGGTACGTCGCGAACCTTGTGGAATGTATAGAACCCCTTTGGATGAACATGGAAACATTCATAGGCCTTACCACATGATTTATTATGAGTGGATGGAGCAATTTCCCTCTATAATTCATGACTACATAATCTCCATGGAAGATGTAGAGGGCGATGGAAATTGTGGTTACCATGTTACATCGGAACAACTAGGACCCTTTCCCGTGGTGAACCAACCCACCTATGTTAGGATGTTGTTGCATGCAAGATTAAATGGAGAGCCGGATGTTTACTATGGTTTGTTGTCGGGTGATGGTGACGACAATGATAGACTAGAGGCAATGAATAGGAGACTAATCAGGGAAGGAGATCTTATGTCAAGGGGAAATTGGATGGCATTTCCGGAATGCGGGCACTTGATTGCCGATGAATTCAAATGCGTTGTTCACTACTTCTCCCGTGGTGGTAATAACACGTACCCCACTATGCGAGGTATAGTGAAGAACATGGAGATCCTGGCAAGCCTCGCCGTCCTGTGATCGCACAAATTGGAGGATGTCATTTCATAGGGCTTAAGTTAGAAGATGGTTGCCCATTACCACCGTTGTCCCCTACAACGGTGAACAAAGAGATATCTAGGGAATGGTGTGGACAATACGAGCTTGAAATGAACACTTGGGATGCAATGTTATCGTCGCAAAGAGCCCAACAACCACAAGAACCGTTGACAAATTTGACCAAGGTACAAGATGAAGAGGAAAAAGAAGCTTGAAGATGTTGGTGATACATGTTTTTTGTTGTTTTTTATGTTAAAACATGATGATGAATGTATTTTGGATTATTTTGGCAAACACTTCACTTTTTGGAGTTATGTTTTTTGAAATTCCACATACTTACGGCTTACATTTCTAGCCGTAAGTACTTTTACGGCTTAAACCCAACTGATTTCTGAAGACGTAACTTAGCTTACGGCTGGTACCAGGGTTAGTTCAGTAGCCGTAACTACTCCTGTAACTTTACAAAATTAATAATTTTCAACATGCATTTTCCATCAAATTAAAAATTTTAAACTCTTACATAGATGTCAGATGCCTTACACATTATTTATTACCACCCTCACGACTTACTTATATCAAGTCACCATTGCTACCATTAAGTTTCACAAAAAGCTTGCTACATTGCCTATAATGAGCTTCATATTTGAACTCCTTTTTGTGCCATCGAGTCCATTCTGTTAGAGCCCTCTGGACAATGTCTTCATCGGTTTCACCCTTAAAACGGCAACATCGGTTGATGAATGCCACTAGTTTCATGAATTCACGAACCCGTCTTTGAATTTTAGACCATCGCAGCATCAGCACAACCTTTTTGCGAGTCATCGGATTTTTGGTTTGTGTCCAAAAATCCCGTGTAATGTCCCACCAGGTTTCAGGAGGCAATCCCAACTCCAAGTATCCCTTGAAAGCCTGAAATTGCTCTTTCGTCGGATAGTGAATGATATAGTTTGCGCAAAGACAAGCATCTTCCTTCTGTGTAGACTTTGAACCAGCAACAGTTCGGTGAGTCATTTTCAGGTTACAAAAGTTAGAGTAAAGAGATATAGGTTATTGAGCAACAAAAGAAAAGAGTTTGTTTTTGGAATGTGAGAATTTTCTGAAAAAATGGTTGGGTTTTATAGGAAAAAATGTCCAACGGCTCTAAGCTTTTCAAAAAAGAGTTGTTGAGCCTCTCAACGGCTCTTTACAATAACTTTAATACATTAGTATAAAATATTTTGAAATTTGAATTTCAACTTACGGCTAACAGCGATAAAAGCTAACCATACGTATGTCAGTTACGACTTGGAGAGGACTAGTTACGGCTGGCAACGTCGCGACACCAGGTTCACTGAACTTTGTCAGACATACGGCTGGTACCAGTATTGGGATTAGTAGCCGTAAGTACTCCTGTAACTCAAACTTTCTCCCTGAACTTCCTCCCCCAGACTTACGGCCACTAACTGGCATCCAACCATTTTCCGTAACTTACTTACGGCTGGTGTGGTAAATATGTTTGCAACCGTAAGTTCTATGCAAACTCAAAATACTTGTGCAAGTAAGCATTAAAACACCTATCAAACCCAAGTCATAACATAACTAAACACCCAGTCATAACATAACAAAACCAAACATTCATCCATAAACTAAAGAACAAATATCCATAAACTAAAGCATACCTAATATCCAAACAAGCTAAAATAAATTTCAGATTCCTAACATAAGTTTTTCACTAATAATGGCATAAGTTTTTCACTCATAAGCATGTTTTTTGCCTTTTGCAGCACTGCCTTTTGCTCCAGCTCTACCGCCACGAGTGCGAGGGTCACCAGGAGCACGACTACCTCTTGGTTCACCAATGCGAGGAACACCACCTCGAGTTCGACGTTGTTCAATAACCTCTTCATCAATATATTCTTCTTCATTTTCTTCATCCGGTACTTGAGGAGGCTGGCGAGAAGATAAGGATTCACGCGACCTCTTGGTACCTCTCTCGAAGACTTCAAAAAGCGCATCTATTTGGGGTGTAAGGTCATGGATTCCTTCGATTTGGTTTTTAAGAACTACCTGTTTACTTACACTCATTGTTTTGCCACTAGAGATGTGGGCACACATGCTCTTTACCAACATTTGCACTCGTTGTTGCTGCAAATAACATAAGTAGGATTAGTTTAAGACCAAGGAAAGCTACGATGAAATAACTATGATGAATTTATAGTGTGCTTACCCCAATTTTAGCCATTTTACCCAACAACTCCAACGATTTCTTCCCCTTCCCTTCAACGGCCTTCTTGAGTTTGGCTTTCTCTTGTTCGATCCATCGGATTGCTTCCGGATCGTGGTTGATCACATAAGGATGACCCCACTTGTGGAACCATGGAAAATAATCTGGGGTGGCATCTATTGTGCCCAATGCAGGATTCAACTCGGCTCTAGCGATCTTGTATTGTGGTTGATGACGACTGTTCCATACGTTCGTTGATGGAGTTGGAGAATAGACCATCTTGATGTAGCTATTGTCAATTTTAGTATCATCCTTTTGCAATTTGAAGTTTTCATGATGAACAACAGTCTGAACAAAACCAAATTGACGGAGACATCGCCTAGGATTAGTCATCACAAACCCATGAGGATAATAGATAGGCCCATTATAGTCAGCAAGTGGGGAAAGGTCACGTTTGTCTTCCCCCGTCTCCGGGTCTATACGCATGTAAGGATCAAACACCACTTGGGATGCATCTAAGGCGTCTAATTGTTCCCTCAACCACTTTATCTTCTGATGCTTCTTCCTTACTTGGTTTTGTTCGAAAGGATACTTCATACCTGTTGGGCAATCGTCATTAGGATCATTATCCTCAGCATCCTCATCATCCTCATCATCACCATCAACCTCAGGAACCTTGTCCTGCTTCCAGTATCGGTTCAATCTTGGGCGTATCTTAAGTGTTGGAAAATGGTCATAAAACCATGACTGAAATTGAAAACATAACGTTGGGTTACAAATCAAATGAAGATGAACAAAACATATTACGATAAAATGAAGATGGGAAATCAAAAATTACCTGTAAAATACCAATATTTCTAGCAATGTTGCTAGCACCCGCCCTCGAGGCCTTTCTAAGACTGTCTAAAAGGAAGGCAAGGGTTGCTGAACCCCACTATAGTCGTGGGTGCCCTCAATGGTCCTCAACAACTGAAGGTAGCCAATATTCACCCGGTTTCCACTCTGGTCGGGGAAGAAAATGGTACCAAGTTGGTGCAACAAGAAAGCTATGGCCACCTGAGTATCCCTAGCATCAGAAAGTCCATATTGAGTGTACCCCCAAACTCACCCCTCAACCTATCAAGCTTTACCTTTCGAACCAAGTCTTTTCTTCCGGTTTTTCTTAGGTATTCCTCAGTCTGTGCTAAAGCAATATTGAATTCCTCCTCACATTTGGGTTCGTTCCACCCAAGAGTGTCGAAACATAGTTTATACAGTTTTGGCCAAGCCATCCTTTCACTGTAGCCTTCGTGAACCGCTTTGCCTTCATTTTGGAGGCGGGCAATGGACCACATATCGTCCAAGAGGAGACTCAATCTCGCCGAATCCAAAATGAAAGGTGTAGGTTTCAGGATAGTATCTCTCTCTCAAAGCGGCAGTCACAATACTGTTATGGACAACCTGAGAATTCTCAATGCCAGGCCACAATGCTGAAGCCTAAACCAGTTTCTTAACCTTTGGTGATTCTTCATTAATGGACCAAACCCCGGCCTTTTGGTGCTTCAAAAGCTGAACTGCACCTTTATGATCCTAAATACAAAACATTTCAATTTTAGATTTTGAAAGTAAGATTAGAGTAAAGTGGGAAAAGTATTGATTCATGCCGCTTGCTTACAAACTTGTGCGGCCCACGAATGCTCGTAACCAATTAACACACTTGGATCCTCTGCCTCACCCCAACGTCTGCCGTCGTCCTTCGCTGGTAAAAACCCGTCATTTGGAATATTTTGGTGTCTAGGTCCAGCTATTTTAGCAGCTTTCCTTTCGTTTGCTTGTGGTGGCTGTTGAGACGAGCTAGCTTGTGATACATGTTGAGACGAGCTTGACTGTGATGGAAGTTGAGACGAGCTAGCTTGTGCTCCATGTTCAGACGAGCTTGCTTGTGCTGGATGTTGAGGCGAGCTTGCTTGTGTCAATAACAGATTTGGTGGTGGTTCCTCAGAAACTACAGCATCCTCCAAAATATGTTCACCGCTCCCACTTCCTCCCTCACCTACCAGGCCTACCCTTGCACCTCTGTTGCCGGCGTGCAAATTAACACCCCCACGAGCTGGGGGGGAAGCAACAGGGGTCAGGTCATTAGCTCCCTTTTTCTTCCACCTGTGGTAAACATGTGGTGAACAAAGACTGTTTGAAACAACAGAACCAAGGAAATAAATTACTTACGGCTACATAAGGGTTGAATAAGCAAAACGTAACTAACCTACGGCTACTAATGCCCCTATCGAAAGACGACGTAAGTAACTTACGTCTGCCAGTTATAAGACATTAGTAGCTGTAACTAGTTGACATTCAGTATCCAAAAGTTACAGGAGTACCTACGTCTGTTAAGGCAAAAACTTTAGGCGACGTAACTATACTTACGGCTGCTAATGACCACTTACAGCTACTAACCCTGGGATACAAGTGGTTTCACTAAAGGAATTTACGGCTACTACCATGATAACATATGTAGCCGTAAATGATACTGTAACCGCAATTTTGCAATTTTGCCCTAGTTTCGAAAAATAAATCTAAGCAATAAAACTGAAATTAGAGAGATGGGTATTCAGTTCTTACCTTTGGTAATAGTTCCGGTGGGTTTTGGGAGAAAACCGCTCTCGGACGAGTGGGGTGTTCTTCCCCCTCCTTTGGTTTTGATTTCTTCGTCATGCTTTTATAGAATTTAATCGCCGATGAAAGTATTCGTAATCGCCAATTAAGCGAGACGAGGAAATAGAAGAGAAGAAGAGAAAGAAAGGGGAAAGAGAGGAGACGTAGAAGAAGAAGAAGAAGAAAAAGAAGAAGAAAAAGAAGATAAGAAAAGAGGAGTTTTGAAGCCCCTATTTCCTTTTAAGGGTTAGTTCGCGTGTGTGTTTCGCACATGTGGCCAATTGGGGTGCAAATAGAGAGCATGTGTTATTTCTGCGGGTGTAAATAGTAATTACACTACACCATATTTGGGGGGTAGCAACGGTGCACATCTGTTGCGAAAAGTGTTAGAAACGGGGGCCGGCCGTTGCGATTCATGGTGTGACGAATTTTAGCAACGATAATGTTGCCGTTGCGTCTCATGGGTAGCAACGGTACTAGCAACGGACCAGTTCAGCCGTTGCTAGATTTTGCCCGCAACGGCCTTTTTTTCGTTGCTTAATTTTTCCCGCAACGGCATATCCTCCGTTTCTGATTTCAGTAAGCAACGGCCTCAGCTCCGTTTCGGATATTTTCCAGCAACGGCTTATCTTCCGTTTCTTATTTTAGCCGGCAACGGCTACATTATCGTTTCTAAACCTTGACCAGGTCTACGAAGACCGATTTCCCTTTGCTGGGGAAATTTTAGCAACGTAAATTGTTCCGTTGCTAAATCTTGACCAGGTCAAGGAAGACCGACTTTCTTTTTATAGCAACGCAATTTCTCCGTTGCTAAACCTTGACCAGGTCAACGTAGACCCTTTCCCTGAAAATAGAAACGGTAAAATACCGTTGCTAAAGTTTTAACAGAAAAAAAAGTAGATTTTCCTGGTTTGCCAGCCCTGGAATTGCAGGCAATCATACCCCTGCAATTCCCCCATTCCCTGCACCTATACAGTTCCCCAATTCCCCAATCATACATTCACAGAATCATACATTCATAGAATCAATTTCATTCATTCAAAGATATTCAATACCAAAATTTCATTCATACTTAGACAATATTTCATACTTAGACAATATTCCATACTTAGACAATATTTCAAGTTTACTTGGTGTTACACTTAGCCAAAAAAACAGAACTTATAATAACGAAACCTAGCTAGTTTCAGACAATATTTCAAGTTTACTTAGTGTTCTTGTTCTATAAGACCTAGCTAGTTTCAGTACCTGGTTCTGTAATACTCTTCGGCCTGATAGTAGGTACCTTCCCATAAGATTTCCTTTGTCAATCTTCTACCAACTACAGTTAAAAAATTGAAGGTTAGGTAACTGCAAAAAGAACCAGAAAAAGGAAACAACAGAAAGATAATAGAGAGGCAGGAGACATTACCTCAAGCTACCTCAGCTACAGCAATAAGATTTTCCAGAGTCTCATTGTCAGTAAAAGTTGACTGGTAAACAGTTGGAACCTCAAAATCATCTACTGCTGTAGTTAGTCTTTGCGCAGAATGCATTACCACAGACCATCCAATGTCAGAAACATCTGGTGCGTAAAACACTTGCGACGCTTCAGAGGCAAGAATAAAAGGCTCGTCGTGCAATGTATCTCTGCTTCTCAACTTAGACAAGTTGACCTTTATCACCTTTGAGCTAGGATCAATTTTGTACCCATGACTTCTATCTTCAACTTTGACCCAATCACAATAAAAAACCGTTTCTTCAAAATCCACATAATTCAACTCAATAATCTCTCGAATAACTCCATAATAGGTCATTTCTGTTTCCTTGTAGTTTAGGTCAGAGGATTTTGCTCTCTGTTTTGTAAAGGCCTTCATACACACACCACTGTTTTGACATACCTTTCCCTCCTCGTAACGTTTTGGAGCGAAGATATAGCCGTTCACTTGGTATTTCTTATACGACGTAGCCTTGAACTGGGGTCCTTGCACTAGTCGCCAAAGTACTGAATTTTCTTCTTTGGCTGCCAGCAACTGCAAAAAGAAGATTTGTGAATCAGTTAATCACTTACTGGATTAAACTATTTGGAACGACTTTATAAACAACTTTTAAGCTTATACCTCGTCGCGTAACCATATATGAAATCTCTTTACGGTATCATCTTTGGAGCTGTCAACATAAGCAGCATACTTCCTACAATGACATCCACCAACTCATTGTGTTAGAACATTAAATGCTTTCAGAATTACAAAAATGTATACAATGCCATAACATTAAACATGAGAAAGTAATGAAGAAGTATACCTTTCCCATTCGTCTAATCCCACATACTTGGACAGAATCCATTTGCGCACTTGTTCAAACTGTACATCAGTTAAAGTAACTGTTTTACCTTTACTCACCGGCATCTCATCTGCAAACTCATCGTCGTCATCCAGAAAGGCCTGTCGACTATGTTTATGAGTACCGTCACCATCTTTTGAAAGGTCCTCCATACAGTATAAGCTAGCTTCGCGTAATGTATACCCTCTTGCAATGGAGCCATCAATGTACCTTCTGTTACGCACCAAATTCTTGAAAGTTTTCATTAACCTACAAAACTCAGTAAGCCAAGGGTTCAGTACAAGTCCAAATCAAGAAAATAGAAACTAAAAAGAGAAAAGGATGGCATTTACCTCTCAAACGGATACATCCACCTGAATCTGACAGGACCGCATGTTAAAGCTTCATCCGCCAGATGCACCATCAAGTTAATACTAATAACGAAAAAAGACGGAGGAAAGTGTTTCTCCAATACACACATTGCTTCCACCAAACTAGATTTAGCTTTTACAAGATGTTCTCTGTTAATAACCTTGGCGCACAAAATTTTGAAAAAAATACTTATACGCAGAAGAGCAATTCGTAGATCCTTAGGCAGTGAAGTCGCAAGATGAACCAGGATTTGAAGCAAATTTTGCATCACAACGTGGTAATCGTGAGACTTGAAATTCTTGAGCTCCGGAGGAGTAATGCTAACGATGCTGCGAAGATTGGAAGAGAAACCAGTGGGCACACTTAAGTTCTTCAGAGTAGTACAAAATTGAATCTTCTCGTTCTTCGTCATCGCAAAAGTTCCATCTTCAATAGTTGTTTTACCAGTCTTGGGATCAGCAGCACCCAACCACATCTTCTTTTTAATCCCCATGGCTTCCATATCTTTACGTGCATTAGGACCATCTTTGGACTTGCTACTTCCCATCAGAGTGTTGAGAATATGCTCAGTTATGTTCTTCTCGGTATGCATGACATCTGTTTGATGTCGAACCACATGTGCTGCCCAATACTGCAAATCATATAGAATAGACCTGCAAGAAAATAACAAAATAAATAAGTATGTTTTATACGTATAAGTTCTGAGATATAATTAAAGTATATACATTGAATCATGAAGAAAATAGACCTGCGAGAAAACAGGGTGTGATCATCTGCAACATCTTCATCTTGCACTGCCGCTTTCCTTTTACGTTTCTTATCTGCTGCTGGTTGTTTCCCCTTGCCCTTCTTAATTGTGATATCTGCTACCTTATCTTTAATTTCTTCTCCTGTCATTGGCCATGGAGCTTCACCATGCTCTACCGATCCGTTGAAATTTGATTTATCAAGTCGAAATTTGTGCTTCGCTGGCAGCCATCTCCGGTGACCCATATAAC
>JAJJMA010220008.1:0-11259 GCA_023529015.1 Papaver nudicaule | reverse complement strand
AATCGTGCTTTCCCATTCTTCAGAGAACAATCACAGAAAGATCTTCTTACCATTCTCAGAAACGTAAGTTTATACAATCACAACACACACTTCAACTTTTTTTTCTTTTCTTCCCCAAATTGAATATACAAAGAATTTGACTTCGTTTTCGTGGATTCTTAACAGATTCGTGGAAAGAAGTGTTTAATTGTGGACCAAAAACTTAGTGGATCACTCTCATTAATCATTCAAACATCAATTCTCAAGGTACATTCTCATTACCATTACAAGAGTCAATTGTATTTTTATGCCCTAGAAAAATTTGTGATTACTTTTTACTAACAGGAACATGGAGTAGAGTTACGGCATTTATCATCGGAACCAGTACAAACGGAATGCACAAAAGTGGTTTACCTTATTCGGTCACAACTGGATTTAGTGAAGTTGATTTCTGCTCACATTCAGAATGATATATCTAAAGGAATTCAAAGAGAGTATTCTGTTTTTTTCGTTCCTCGGCGTACCGTTGCGTGTGAAAAGGTTAGAGATATCATAGAGCTTTGGTTACTTGTTAGTTTGTTATTGAAAGATTGATCTGCATTATGTATGGGGTTTAGTTGTTTGATTGCTTAATTTTTGACGAGGTTGTAGTTAGAGGTGTTAATGAATGACCTGTCCAAGCTCTAGGAACTGAGTTATTAGGTACCGTATATTTTATGGTTACAAACAGTTACTGGCCTGGACTCTGAAGTTGGTTCCTATCTTAGCTTTCCAAATTTATGGCCATACATTAGAAGGCTATAAAAAACCAGATGGCTTATTGTATATCGAAGTGAACGGTCGTTTGGGATGTTCAATATTGTGCATAGTCACCAGGTCTGTGACTGCCAATATCTTAGCCAAATATAATCTGATTACCACCTCCTTGTAGCTAGGTGTTACTATTTTCCAGATACGTTGATTAATTTAACTGAGAAAAAGAACCTTTCTGAGCATAAACTCTTTTGTTACTTGAAACATGGATAGAAAGATAAAGTGTGGCATGTGATTTACGCCTGGTAAAAGCTAGACTTGCTTCATGTTTTTTTTTCTGGGTTTCTCAAAAAATCTTTCAAGGCTTAAACCAGTACAGGTTGATTGTCAACTAAATTAAGACTAAATTATCTTTTCCTGAAATTTACCATTCTTTAGAGCTCTTGTTGTGGACGCGCCTTGCTTATTCCGTCCAATGTTGTTTCTCAACTATCCAAATTTCACTAGTATGCAGCTCAATAACTAATTTAATCGATGGATATTATCTAACATATGCCCGTTGCTAATGAGGCGATCGTTCACTTTGTTGATGTGTTGCTGTTGCTTATTGCTGTACAGATCTTTGAGGAGGAAAAAATTCACCACTTGCTCACTATTGGGGAGTACCCGTTATACATGATTCCGTTGGATGAGGATGTGCTTTCGTTTGAACTTGACCTGGCTTATAGAGTAATCTCAATTGCTACTTAAATTTTTTTCTGATCCAATTTGAATTCTTCTCTATAGTATTTAACTACCGGATTTATGTTTTTAACTTTTTTTTGCATGACAGGACTACCTGGTTGACGGTGATACAAGTGCTCTTTGGCATATCGCAAAATCTATACATAAACTGGAGGTTTGTATCTAAAATTTTATGGATAATGGTACCTATTGTTTTTTTGTTTAATATTATTGTTATCTAGGTTATGCTCATTTCAATTTTATATCTAGGTTCTATCAGTCTTATGAGAAGTTAGTAATCAGTTCTTATGTAATGTCTTCTTATCATACTTGACCTTTGATTTCTGTAGTTTTCTTTTGGAGTTATACCAAATGTGAGGGCTAAAGGCAAAGCATCAGCACGGATCTCGGAAATTCTAACCCATATGCAAGTAGAAGAGCCAGTCAGCACATCAGATGTAGCCTACATTTCCACTTCTTAGTAGGACAAAACCTGATTGCTGGGTGACATTACTTTTTGATGTTAATGATAAAGTTGCTTTTGTCTTATTCCAGGTTGGAATCCCGGAGATTAATACACTCATCCTTTTAGATAGAGAGGTAACCGTTCGTTTCACACTCTATAAGAATAGTCCCCATAAGGTAGAATTTATACATGTTGGCACTAACTATTAACATACGGTAACCGTTAGTTTACTTATATCATTTTATAATGGATAACCAGTTGAGGTTTTTGTTGTGGGGGTAATGACCGTTTCATATTTATATATATGCAGGTAGACATGGTTACGCCTATGTGTACCCAGTTAACATATGAAGGCCTGATGGATGAGGTATGCTATGCAGATTAACTTTGATTTTGTTGTTTTAGATGACACTCAACTAAACTGATCAATTTAATAAACGTGTAATGATATTTATTACCTCTGGATCAGTTATATTTCTTCCATCTGCTTGAAGAATTGAATACACTTAAAATGAATAGTAAAGCTTACTTATTCTTACTGTATTCATGTATCTTCATAACATGTCTTCCTGCAATAAACATGAGGTATTTTATGGATCCCAGTCTTTGCCATCTGAACAAGAATCTACTTCACATGATGACATATATTTACTCAATATCCTAGTGATCCGAACAACTCAAAGCATCTCTCTTGACAATATCCCGTGCTTGGGATATGAGATATTTACCACTTAATTTAAATTAATTCTTCGTCTCTTAGTCGGTATCTTGTCATGAGTTTCTCAAATAACCACAGTGCAGATTCTGCGTGTCAGTAATGGTTCTGTTGAGCTCGATGGATCTATTATGGGCAACCAACAGCAAGAAGGAAAAAAGATGAAGGTTCCACTTAACTCAAGGTAAACTGATATCATTAAGTTGGTATCTCTTTTCGCAATAGTTGAAGTCCACTAACTTATTTCTAATCCGCACCTCAGTGACAAGCTATTCAAGGAGACTCGCGATCTTAATTTTGAAGTTGTCGTTCAGGTTTATCTATCATCCCTCACTTAGTTATTCTGTTAATGCCCATTGTTCTTTCATTGGTCTTGACTTGGTTTCATGCTACTTCAAATTAGCCTGGTTTTGGAAGTTGTAGTATTTATCACCATCTTATTCCACTGTAGGTTCTGCGTCAAAAAGCAACAGACATGAGGCAGGATTACAAGGACATACAGTCCGCTGTAAGTCTTACGGAACGCCTATATCTCATATTTAGTTACCTGTTGGACTTCAGTTAGATGGTTTGTGTGTTTGAAAATTCAAATATTTCAAACTAAAAGCTAATACAGTTGTTCGTATGAGTTAAGCAAAGTTCTAGATCATACGGTACAGTGCTATAAAGCTACTGTTCATTTGAGAGCTTGCATTTGTAAGCATAGAATATGTTGTCAAGCAGGAGTCTTTACTTGTAAAGTTTCAAGTGTTCTCTAGTTAATTTCTTAAAAATGTCTGTTGTTAGTTACTGCAGTATATCTTTATATTTGGGATATTTCCTTGAGATCTCTTACTTGGTTTTTGTTTAATTTTCAAGAATTAATCTGTCTCAGAATTGAAAGATTTTGTCAAAAAACTCAACTCACTGCCAGAAGTTGCTGTAAGTATATCCTTTTACACTTCTAAAAATGTTCTTTTAGGAAAAAAAAATAACTTTTTTAATCTCAGATCGTTTGCTGATTGTCACTTCAGAGGCACATTAATCTGGCCCAGCATTTAAATAAATTTACATCAAAATCATCATTCGCTTCGAAGCTCGACATGGAGCACACAATTTTGGAGGGAGAGAGTTATGACATGTAAGTTGAGATTTGACTACTTTTTCATAATATTGCAAGAAGGTAAACGTAACTTTTATGAACTTATTAATTTATTATTGCTATCTCCCAAATGGATGGGAAGAGGAGAAGCACAATATCCGGGTGAGACTTCTCTATAGGCTTATTGGGTTACATGTTAGCTGACTAAGAAGAAATAATATGTTTATAGACAGCATATAAAAATTGAGTGCTTAAATTGGGTGGTACCTGCAAGCTCCAGATAACTTTCCGATATAATTTATGTGTAACTAGATGCCTCTACACGCACTGCGTTTGTTTTCTTTGCGTTTGGTATGTTATTTCTGTGGAACATAAACAACGAGAAGATCCTTTGGCAAAAGCAAAAGGGAGAAAGAAAAACGAAAGACTTACATATTTACTTAAACTTCAGTCAGAGTCCTTCAAATAGACTTAAGATTTTCTTCAACGGAAAACAAAATACTTACAGATTTTGCCCATGGATGAAATTTTTAAGCTAGTGCAATGGAGGGTATAAGCATTACATGACAGATGAAAGTGTAAAAGAAATGTCGAAGATCCCTGACATGGGCTTAGTGCAGCATATAAATAGTTCAGATGGTTGTAAGGATTTCGGTATCATTTACCAAGAACCTTACTCAATACCACTGGAAAGATAAGTACTTTGTGATTGTCAACTTACTGTTCCATTTGAGTTGTTTTAAATTTTCTATACATAATTTTGATAATTTATATTGAGCTGTCTGCAATTAATACGAGCTAATAGAGGAGAAATATTTCAGATGCTTCGACTACATTGAAGAAATGATTCTCAAACAAGAACCCATTCTCGACGTGCTACATGTTCTTGTCTTATTGTCTATTATAAATTCGGGTATACCTAAAAAGCAGTTTGATCCGTTAAGGTAAGACACAAATATCTCTTCTTTTGGATTCCCTTCAGTCATAAAAGTCAGTTTGCAGATGCATAAATGAGTTGCATTATTTTCGATTTACTCTTCTAATTTTTAGCACCTGGTGTAGGAGAGAGTTTCTGCACAGCTATGGGTTTGAGCATATTGCTACTCTGTGTAATCTGGAAAAGGCTGGACTGTTCAAGAAACAGGTATCGCACTTGCCTTGAATTGCATTTGACTTGAAATTTGTGTCAATATGTTATCACCACTTAGACACCAGTCTTTGAATGTTTCTTTAATTTATTCTGCCTCATAGCGGCTTTATACATGCTGAATTCATTTCCTTGTAGTACGTATAACTGTACTCTTTTCACAGGAGACTAAAGGCAACTGGTTGACAATCAAACGTGTGTTGAACCTTATCGTCGAAGATACTAATACCGCTAAGTATTAATCGTTCTTTATATTTCCTCAAGTTATCTTTACTATGTAAATATTTGAGTTGTCTGATTCTGAGGGCCTTAAAATTGAGAAGAAGAATATACCAATTCACCGGGGGTTCTTAGCCAAAACGGTCATGCTTTTCCTTCTTAGCCAAATTGGCCACTGTTAGATCCCACCCCCTACATGATATTACCTGTCTGCATTACAACTTTTTATTCGCTTTAGACTTGTTATGTTGGTCTCTGCATGTCAAAGGCAGAAAAATATGATATGTCCCTTAAAACAAAGTCAAGCAGGTGTGTCTTTTATCCTAATTTCACTTGAATTTGTTGCTAAACATTTGAATCGCTTGCTTAACAGCCCCAATGATATTTCCTATGTCTTCTCGGGATACGCTCCTCTAAGCATACGGCTAGTGCAGCATGCTGTTAGATCTGGATGGTAAGTTCTTTTTGTACAGCATGGAACTCCATATTATATTTCCAATCAGCAATTTTTAGTTTATTCTCTTTCACTTTAAGCAAATTTCCCAGAATTTCTCTGTGCCCTTACTGTAATTATCTTCTAATCTAATGAATTGCATTGTGATGGAATACAAAATCCTCAAACCTGCTACAGAGATCATACTGTATCCCAGTACTCCAGTAGTATGTAAAGTATACCTTATTAACGGGATCCGCAGTAAATCTTATTTAAGTTGCTTGCAGATACCGCTTGAAAATGTGTAAACTTTCTTTAGTAATGCAAGTCTGATCATGTCAGATCGCTTCACTTGCTCACTACGAAATGATTCACCTTGGAGTGCATGCATGTGGCACAGCAACACTGTTCGTTGTGGCTGTAGATGTCAGTTGCTTTGATTAGATCTTATATGTGGTTTTAAGGTTAATTGTTATTTTTGAATGGTATTAATTGGCTTTCAGGCGTCCCATTGAAGAGATATTGAAGCTACTGCCTGGACCACATTCTGAAGTTAAGAGAGTGAGTTTCTACTTTGATTATGCATTGCCGTTTCAGTTGGCTTTTTATTTATACGTCCTGTTTATATGATTTCATACGTTGCTTACAGGGTGGATACTCAAGCTCTCCATCATTTGATACGCTTCCAGGTGCTGCAGCCAATCTTGACAAGTATGCCCAAGTTACTGTTTTCTTTACTTGAATGTTCTGCACAGATCAATTTCTTTTAGTATCGAGTTATACTGGCCAAAAGTAAAACTGATGTCCCTCACATAATTAGCACTTTCACTTACTCCGGAATCTTGTGCACGTGTAGTTTTGTATAATCTGTTATCTGATGGAATAAAGCGTACTTGGTCAGTTGAGGTGTAACATTCTACATACATGTCGCCATAATTTTTAGTTGTCATTTCTGTTTGGTGCCAACTTTGTTCTTATGTGTATCTTTATAGCCTAATTTCATATTTAAATAGTAAACAGATTGCTCCCTTTTATTTATCATGTTCGTACCATTAAAGATGAGTAAACTTTATCCATCAGTTGTTGCATAGTTTATTGTGAACATATAGACTCTGGTGTTATTTGCCATACCCATTTTAAGAGCTGACATCTTTGTACTACCACAGAGTTGCAGGTGGGAGGCGCTCTCTAGTACTGGTTGTCTTTGTTGGAGGAGTTACATTTGCAGAGATTTCTGCTCTTCGTTTTCTCAGTGCCCAGGTATATTTTACTATGTTTTGTGTGTCAGAACCTTTTATTTACGTGTTATCCCTAAAAATATCTGAAAACCCAAAACTGGAGTAACTTTTTTTCAAATGTAGAAATAATCGCCATGGTATATACTAAAATATGATTGTTCTTTTGTGCTTGCGAGATAAAGAGAACGTTGGTTTTCACCATCTTATTTATTTTTTTCTCTTGTAAAGCTACTAAAATGGTGCTTGGTGCTTTTGTGATTTCCAGGAAGGAATGGCATATGACTTGATTGTTGGGACGACAAAAATAGTGAATGGACACACTATAATCGAGCCATTCGTGGAAACTATTGGTTAAACAAAAATAACCATGCCAGTGCCTAAATGCCTTGATGCATCCTTCAAGGTACATGCTGTGGTCACAGAACTCACAGATTCATGTTCTGGGTCCAAGACTGAATTGCCCAACGGCCTCAAGAGACGAGAGCTTTCAAAGATTGAAGACTATTTTTGTGTGTGGTAACAAGGACAAAGAGAGAGTGAGTGATACACAATTACTTGTGGTATATAGACTGTTCACAGAGATGTAACATTTTTTTTGCCTATTTTCTCTCTTGTGGATTTCTGTATCTTTATGTCAGTGTGTATCGTTTTATGTGCAGAAGAAAAATCAATAAACTTGCAAATGGTATATGTGCCTCTGTATTTCCATCTCAGGAAATTTTCATTTCTTCTTCTGGCATAGGTTAGACATACTTGAAAACAAACACAGTTTTTTGCAAAGAACCATAGTACATGAACTTTAAACAAGCCTTTTCTAATCCTTATAAACTCTTCATGACGACTGCGCAGAACCCTAAATTTGATGAGAACCTGAAGTATCGTCATCTTTACCATCATCAACCCTAAATTTGATGAGAACCTGAAGTATCGTCATCTTTACCATCATCATCAAGAACAAGCTTAACACCATGATTCTTAAGAGCATCAACCAGAGCCAAAATCTTAGCACGGTTTTTAAAACCCCTTTTCTCAACTTCCTTATTAACATCAACATGAATTCCATTACCTTCGCCACCTTGATCAAGTCCTTCTACTTTAAGCCTCATGGCAAGAACTTCACCAACAGCCTCAGCAGCTTTCACATTGCAAGAACTTACAGATTCCATTGCTTGTTTCATAGATTTCTCAGCTGTAGATGCTGAGACTACAATCTGTCCACGTTTTCTATCAATTACATTCGCTGATATGTATTTCAATGACATGAACAATCTAAGTATGTATCTCTTTGTTAATGTCATTGTTTATTTCTATCAACCTGATTGAAATTGAATAGCAAAATTAGGGTTTGTAATGAAATTATTTAAAGAACATTTAGTAAAGATTAAGAGAGTGATTAGGAAATACCTGGTTTTCTGCCTTTTTATGAGAATTAGAGGAGAAACCGAGACTGATATGGGGAAATGAAGAGAACAGTTTGGTTTGCTGGTGAACTGGGGGTTATAAAAGAGATTTATGTGGTGTTTTACAATGGGCTCGGGTCGTCTATCCCAAGATTTACAATGGGCTCGGGTCGTCTATCCCAAGTTTTTTAGGGTACAAGAAACGACATATACAAAATTTTCTTTCGTCTTCATTGCAACACAAAAGTGTCTTAGAAAAGAAAAAATAGCAGAAAAAACGGCAACATGGAGAATCTTCACAGTGATATCTTAGAAAACATACTTTCTCGACTACCTATTGAGGCAGCTTTATATGCCAAGCAAGTATGCACAACTTGGAGAGAAATCCTCCGTAAGATAGGTTTTCTTTTTGCTCATGGTCAAGCTAGTGAACATAGTGTTAGAGAACAACTTTTCTATGAAGATGAGTATGATCATTATGATCATGCAAAGATGAACCACTACTACTCTTACACCACACTTACGAAGATTGAACACGAACAAGACAGATTTGTTAGAAGTTCCACCATGAGCAATATCATGGTTGGGTGATTGGGTCTTGCAATGGTCTGGTGTGTTTTGGCAAACTACCTAAATATAGTCCAGGTGCATATCCTTTATTTCAAATCTGCAACCCATTAACGGGAGAATCTGTCTTGCTTCCAGAACATAATTACCCTGGATATATATCCAGGACAAGGTAATTTTTAATCCGCTAAGGTTTGCAAGCGGGTTTGGCTATTGTCCTTGGACTAATGATTACAAGGTTGTTACAATACATTTCGAATTGGGGGAATGGAAATATAATACGGGACATGTTCAAGTATATACCGTTGGCAGTGTTGAGTGGAGATACACTAAATTTATCGGCCATGACAAACGTTGCTTCAATTCTGCTTCATCGAATTCTGCTTCATCGGGCATCTATGCAAATGGAACACTTTATTGGCTGCAACGTCGACGTATGGGTGATCATGGAAAGAGGGATTTTGGCCTTTGATTTGAAAGGTGAGAAGTTCCGTGGCATAACATTGCCGCGTTCTAAAGATTTTCAACACTCAGATACCGATTCATTCAAGTTGCTTGGAGGGAATGATAATTTGTATTTGGTTCGTACAACCTTTCCTAATGACATATGGGTATACAACGGGGATAATAGGAACAGTACTAAAACTAGTTCTTCGGCACCTTGGATTAAGGAGTTTAGTATGGAGCTGGACCATCCATATTATTTCAATCCATTCGCAATCACAAAGAGCAATGAAGTTTTACTGTGGTACAACAAGGAGATACCTCTTGGAAGGAAACTCTGTTGCTATGACCCTAAAACTTCAACCTTAAGCAACCTTTGGGATGATGATACTATGGGAATTGAGCATATTGAGGCGATTCCTCACAAGCATAGTTGTTTCTTTGAAAGATTTGGGAGAAACTAATGTTACTTCTTTGAAAGATTTGGAGGAACCAATGAAGGTTAAACATGAAGAAGAGAAAGAAACAACCGAATCAAGAGCTACGAAAAGATCGAAGAAGAAACGTTAACACTGTTCATTGCTCATCTTTTAGAATTGATTAGTTCAAGTGCACGCACGTTCTTAATTTTTATTTATCAATTTATTCTTTCATATCGATCTTTTTGTTGTTTCCTAGTTTAGCTATTGTAAGGCTTAGTATTATGGAGTTCTAGATTGGATGCCAGATTAGAAATCCACCTCAGCTAGAACACGAACACCCATCAACTCTAATGGTAATTCTAGAATGGTGCTGAATGAAACATCGACCATGCGACGTTCCAAACAACGGAAAACATTCAAAACCGTTGGATTAGATAAACATTCAAAACCGTTGGATTAGATCTAATAGGTTAGATTCCTGGATTTTTTTTTTTTTTTTTTTTTTTGCGCTGTTTGGAACGTGACAAAAGTATTTTTTTTTTTTGCGCGAAACAGCGTACAAAACTCGATTCTAGTTAGAGCAAGCATTATGGTGTTCAAAAAATTCCTACAATGTAGCCAAGACATGGACAGAAAAAAAAGCAACTACAATGGTTTTTAGCGGTTTCAAAGAAACTGTAGAAATAGCGGTCTCTCAGTAGCCGCTTACTCCAAAATATCCCTAAAAATTAAGATTTTTTTTTAAAGACGCTACTGAGAAACCGCTGCGGTTTCTGAGTAACCGATGAGATTTAGCCTTGTCAACAAGAGGGTACAGATCTCTACCCCTTTGTAGACATGGCCAGAAAAATTCACCACAATGTGAAAAAATTGTCCATAGTGCTTGCTCTTAGTATTCGAGATATACTAGAAAGACAAGCAAAAGTGGAAGAAAAAACAATACTTCCAATCTGGAACCATAAGATTTAGCCTAAAGATGAAACCTGCCTTATTCACTCAAAATCTACTTCTTGACCAAAAAAAAAAAAAAAAAAAAAAAAAGGCCTTCTGACCCAAAAGAACAGCTAGTCAAAATTTAAGAACCGAGGAGAGCCGCGAGCGTAGAATATGGCTTGCCAAATCTACAAAGTAGCCCAGTAGTACTATATTTCAAAATTAGGCAACGCAACTAAAAGTCTACTAAAAAAACATGTCACTAGGACCCCTAAGTTTTCCACATGACACATGTTATTATCCCATGAATCTCAGCTCATAAACATCCAGTGCTCCAACCAAATCCCTCTTCACAGTCACCGTCGGTCCAACGATTAAGTAGGACCCACATATAAGATCTCCGACACGTTTAACTTGGAAAGCAACATAGATTCGTAAGCGACCGAAACACTTCGACTTTTAATCAGTCTACAAGTCTGACACCTGTTCCACTGCCATTATATACACAACACTTTCTCGAACATTCTTCCAAAAAAAAAGAAAATAGAAAAATCAGCCAGAAAAAATTAGATACACAGAATCCGGAAGGTAATCTACCGGGAAACCCTAATCAGATACCGAAATCGAAATCCGGAGTTCTTGATTCTTCTTTTAAGGTACTTGAATCAGTTACTAAAAGATCTGATTCTTCGATTGAATCTATCTATCTGTTTATCTAGGGTTTTGTATAGAGGGAAGA
>JAJJMA010219923.1:5242-18999 GCA_023529015.1 Papaver nudicaule | reverse complement strand
CTTTGGCTAGGCCAATCCTTGTGGCGCCATGGTTTATGGCGCCATGGACGTGTTTTAGACAGACCATTCATCTTGGGGCGCCATGAATATGGCGCCATGGCCTTTTGGCCAAGGAAAAACATCTTGTGGCGCCATGAATATGGCGCCATGGCCTTTTGGCCAGGCCAATCCCTTTGTGGCACGGCCTTGGCTTTTGGCCAAGGCCAAGTAGGTTTGTTGCGTCCTTGTGCCATGGCCTTGGCCTCTTGGCCAAGGCTGATTTCTTGTGAATCCATGGTGGCTTCATGGTTTGTGGTGCCATGCTATGTGGCGTTTATGGCTTTGGCATCTGGCCAAGGTCGACTTTGGGCAGCCTGTGCCTTAGTCGCGGTGTGAGTGCTTATGCTACAACACACTTGAGGTCATGGCGTGTTTATCCATGGTATGCTAGACCATCCTGAACTTGGGATTAGGTCCGCTTAGGCCTGTTTAGGCTGGTGTATGCTTGTCAGAGTGCTCCGGACCGGCCCGGGGCTTCAATATTTCCGATAAACATTGCCTGTCCAATTCTATAAAAAAATAAACATTGTATGTATATATGATTAGTTTATAACATATATACAGTCGAGTGTCAGACTGTCAGTGTCAAACAGTAAAAGTCGGAGGCAAACAGTAAAAGTGTTAATAAATCGAAGCTACTTGTTGGACACCACAAGTGAACACTCCATCTAGACACCAATAGGTGGTAAGTTTTGGACCCTTAATTCCTCACACCTCAACCCTTGGTGCTACATATTGGTGTCTATACTTGGTGTTCACCGAGAATTTTCGTTAATAAATGATGCAGTAGTGATTAGTTTGGGCGAGTGTCAGTGTCAGCACGAAATTCCTGCTTTCACGTGATTAACGTAATTTAGTCTTTATTTTCTTTATTTTTGGATGAAAATTCCTTTATGACCAATCTATCAAAATTCCTTTTATTTATGACTGTGGGGAAAATGGATGACCAATCAAAATTAACTCCGGAAAAAAACATCCACGGTGCGCTTCAAGCGCACAGCTTTTGTTGACTTTTAGAGTTCACTGAAACAACCCAATATGCTACTGCATATATCTTCTTTATAAATACTCTACTCTTTTCCTGCAAATCCCTCAACCTCTTCTTTCTTAGTTTAACAATGGAGCTCACGAGAAGAAGCACCCAGAGAGCTCAAGTAACCATCCCTTTCTGTTTTTTTCTCTTGTTTTCATCATGGATCCAAGAGTGTAGTACTAATTTTCTATTGTTTTTTTTTTCTATGTGGATTTTTGCTTTTAACTCTGGTCTGGTTTACGTGCTTAGATTGTTACAATCTTCTTTAATTTGTTGTTCCTCAAATTAAGACAGAACCCCAAATAATCAGATCTTCTCTGCCTTTTCGAATTTCATGTTACAGATGATCTTTGTGTTACTTGGACTACTAGGAAGTCTACTAAGAGGAGCTGAATCATTTGATTACACTGCCATCAATTGTCGAAAGCACACAGCGTCCCTGAAAGATTTTGGAGGAGTTGGTGATGGAAAGACTTCCAACACAAAGGCTTTTCGGTCAGCCATTGCATCTCTTAGCAAGTTCCAAAACGACGGTGGATCTCAGCTCTTTGTTCCCCCTGGGAGATGGCTAACGGGAAGCTTTAACCTCACCAGTCATTTCACACTCTACCTCCACAAAGATGCCGTTATTCTTGCTTCTCAGGTTCGATATATTACTCCTTTGACATATTTCCAGTATTAAAAGGATCATCTGATATAATCCTTATAAAAAAATAAAAGTTCAAAAACCCACGGATTTTTTGTTGAATTTTCTACGGCCTATGTGATAATAAATTTGTGGACTGCTTTTCGTAAGATTTTGTTCAACAAACTAGTGTAGTTATTGAGCTTCTTGGCACACACCTACTTTTCTTCTTAAACTAGAGATCTACAAGCAAACATTCGTTTCACTCCAAAAGACCCCTCTATCAGAGTGGTTGAGAGTGATGGTTTTAAGCCTCGGTCTCATCTTTAATTTTGCTCCTTTCTTTTTCCATAAATAGACAGGAACGTTATATTTTCTAAAATCGTCAAAATTCTACTTCGGTCTTTTGGATAGGAAGATTTTCGAAACTGCTACAGGGCCCCCGGATCCGTCCACCAGGCTCTCCCCCGCCTGCGTGGCGCACCCCTATTGGCCGGTGGAGCAGCAGGGGGCCCCGCCCAGGGTTTCATCACCCAATCAATAAGTTCCACGCCTGGTGGAAACCCTGTTGGTGGACGGATCCGGGGGGGGCACTTATCATTTTCGGAAGATTTTGGTGGAGGAAAACATGATTTATTTATTTTTTTAATCAAAACACAGTAAAAGCAATTCCCAAAATTTTAAAAACAAGCGGCGATATTTAATAATCCTTTGTCGGTACTATTTTTAGATCGAGGAAGTTATTTGATTTTCATCATCATGACTTTAGAAGTCATGCATGTGTCGAAGAAAGAGCACTGCCAAACCAAAAAAAAAATTACCGACTAAAGAAGAGTAATTCTAGACCAAATTAACAGTCCGAAAAACAACAACAAGGCTGCTACGCGGTAACAAAATCCCCGGGGATTACAGTTTCCCTTGTCAACCCAGCCTCTAGTAATTCGGAGTTTGGTACCTCTCTCTCTGTAGCAGCGTTGGAAAAACAATTCTCCGGACAAAGCATCTTAAAAAAGAAAAGTAAAAGGATACCCAGAGTGGCCGATATTTTCTAATGGTGGTAGGCCGCTTTTCTGTTTAAATTACAATCATACATTCAATAAAAGAGGAAAAAACGAAGCAGTCATGGCCCATGGGGCAATGTTCTCGTGATTTTGTCATGTACATACTACGCAGACTGAAAGTCAAGAAGTATGTCTGCAATTATAACAAACAAAATCCTTTCAGTAACCATTAATACTGAATTAAGAAAGAAGAAATAAATAAAATAGAATTGGAAGGGAGTAGTTCTACTATAGTATATAGACGGATTAGATAGGGTGGGGGGATCTCCAATAAAGAAGACAATAGTAAGATACAGTATATTAATGGGAAAGAAGAAGAAGAATAAGGCTTAGTCTAATGGGAGTTCAACTTCCCTTAAAAAATAGCATGACACATCAGTAAATTCCCAAACTAAGTCTAATGGGAAGTGCTAGACACATCAGCTAAATTCTATGGGAAGTGCTAGACACATCAGCTAAATTCTACTTCGGCGCTGAATAATATAGCGTTTAGGCGCTACATGATAAAGCGCCAGATAATCTCAGCCATCAGATCTGGAACATATGTTATTAGCCATCAGATCTAGTGAGAATATTCGTTTGGGCGCTATATCATTGAGCGCGAGTTCACTTTTTGGGCGCTACATCATTGAGCACCGAAGTAGCATTTCAACTTCCACTTCCCTTAAATAAGGGAAGTTGAAGTTGAAGTGGGGGGAAATTGGGGTTTAGACCACGCTTTTAAGGGAAGTTGAACTCCCATTAGACTTAGCCTAAGTAGGAATCGAAAACACTTAATGCATGTGTCCTGGTCACTGCCAGTTGTCTGTTGACTCCATTTATACAAGAGTTTGTATTTCCAAATAATTTGCGTACCAACAGCAACTAGCACCACTGATTGACTAGATAACATAACATAGTGACCTATAGACGTAGCTAACTTGTGCAATGATCTCTACAATAGTCTACCCGTGCCTACTCGCTGTATCGGAAGATTTTACAATGGAAATTTAGGTAGTCCTCCCGCCGTTTAAACAATGCCACCGGCCCCCTCATTCATTTTGAGCCCCGACATCTTCAAGGCCAAAAGGGCAACAAAAAAAGCCTTCTTCTCTAAAGCATGTTGCTTTAGACTCATTAAACAGGTTCTCTTTAATGCATTGCATACTAGAATACCACTAATTGATATCATTAATTACCAGCTCACCATTAGTTCTAAATGGACCAAAAATTAGGTAAGAGGAGGATTGAGAGGCCATTAAAGATGAAAACTTAACATGTGATGGGCCAAGGACAAGTTGTCGCCCTGTGAAATCACATGAACATGATCCTCTTAAATTTCATCTCTTCTCTGACAATTTTCTCGATCCATAAAGTGTTCCCATGTTGCCTATATTTCTAAGCAAGAGTAACATTTGTGTATGCATACAAAGTAGTGTCAAGGCCGAATATCTGTATGTTAGTACATATGACAATTATATTTAGTTTTCATGGGGCTAAACAACGACTGAGTGTATTTGATCAATAAAAAGGAAGCTACATTGGGTTTAATTGACGATTTTCTGCTGTGATTTAGGATCTAAGCGAGTATCCTGTTATAGGCCCCTTGCCGTCCTATGGCAGAGGTAAAGACTTGCCGGGCGGACGATATATTAGCCTCATCTTTGGAACTCAGCTGACAGATGTTATAATAACAGGTACATTTTCATTTTATTTTGAACAATAACAACGGGTACATGTTTCAGGAAATTACCCACTCTGCACACAGTTGTGGAGAAGAATTGTTGAAATAGCATCTACTAGTATTCGAGTCCTTCACTATATACATGTACAATGTTAATGGGGTTTTCAGACCTGGTTTGGTGCATAGTTGATCCTCTGGTGCTCGGTGAAATGTAGATTCTTTCATCAAGTTAGATATTTCGTTTCTTGATCATTAATGAACTCGTGAAATTGTATAGGTGATATGGGAACAATAAATGGACAAGGTGCTTGGTGGTGGCAAAGATACAAAACTGCACTTCAACACAACAGGCCATACTTGATTGAAATTATGAACTCTGACCAAGTTCAGATAACCAATCTTAAGTTAATTGATTCTCCTTCATGGCACATCCATCCTGTTTACAGCAGGTATGTTTCTACTACAGTAGTTAATCAGATGACTTCGCTTAGTTGGTTTGCATCAACACTTCAATCAAGTTTTCATTATTTGCTTATCTAAATTTATGTATGCACTTATTATGCAGTAACATTCTCATTAAAGGGCTTACAATTATCGCCCCTCCAGCATCCCCAAACACCGACGGGATAAATCCAGGTTCACCGCAAACTTAAGATCAATGTTTTTTAACCTGTAATTCATGTATACATACTCTCTAATCTGACCTGGTCGTCCATTTCTCAAATTGCTACAGACTCTTGCACAAATGTACGTATCGAGGACTGCAACATTGTTTCTGGGGACGACTGTGTCTCAGTAAAAAGTGGATGGGACCAATATGGAGTTGCATTCGGGAAACCAGCCAAACACATAATCATAAGAAGGCTCACTTGTACTTCTCCTAATAACGCAGTATTAACAATAGGAAGTGAGATGTCTGGTGGAATACAAGATGTCAGAGTTGAAGACATTGTAGCTATCAGAACCGAATCGGCAGTTCGGATGAAAACTGCACTAGGGCGCGGTGGATATGTGAAGGACATATTCATCAGAAGAATGACTATGAAGACCATGAGATGGGCATTTTTGATGACAGGAAACTACAGCACCCACCCTAATAACAATTACAACAGAAAGGCTCTTCCGGTGATAGATGGGATAAGCTTTAGTGATATGGTCGGCGATAACGTAAAAATTGCAGGGCAATTGGATGGTATCAAGGGAACCCCATTTACTGGTATATGCATATCTAATGTTACCCTGAATATGCTACCAACGTCCAAGTTTGCTCCGTGGACTTGCAGTGATGTTACAGGATCAACAAATGGTGTTAGTCCAAAACCGTGCAGCAATTTACCCGCTCAAGCTGCAAAAAAATGTCCTTTCCCTACTGATATTCTACCAATCGATAGAATTCAACTTAAGAAGTGTTCCATCATTGCCAAGCTATAAACTAGCCATGAAGTGTATATTTACGTTCTTTCACTTTCTGAACTTTTTTCGGCTTGTTCTTCTTTTGCATCTGTAATAAATAAAACTGTCAGTTAAATGTATTTTTTTTTCATTGGTAAAAAATTCCAATTTTCGAACTTAAACTACTGTAGTATCATCATCCAATATGTACCACCGTGATCGGTAAAAAGGAAAGAGAAGATGAAAGGAGCAATGCAATACTTTTTCCTGGCGAGATTGGGCCAGACCGAATAAAGATTTAGTCGGACCATGTTATTACCAAAAAACCAGACCACCCAAATGTAAATAAAAACTAGTCAGAAACCCGTGCTACGCACCGGGTGATTACCTTTCTTCCTTGTTTGAGTTTTTTTAATTCCAACGGATGCATTTCACAGTTCCACAGTAATGCATGGTTTGAGTTTTTTTCTACTTTTTTTTGTTACTTTTTCTCTTGCCGGGGTTAGGCCCCTTCCTATGCAAGGGGTCTTTTTTTGTGATTTGCCTGGCCACGTGGCCAGGCAAAACGTGTTTCCCACTATGGTAAAGATAGGTATGTTTAGCGGTCGAGAGACACTATCTCGGTCGAGATATTCTTTCTCGACGTCGAGATTATTACCTACTATCGTCATATCGAATCCCGACGTCGAGATTGATTATCTCGACCATAAATTCACCCATCAACGGTCATAAATTCCCTACCTATAAAAACCAACTACATCTACCATATTCAACACAAATAACACACAAAACACATCCCTCCCCCTCCTATTCGAATCACAAATCACAGATCCTCTTTCAAAACTCAAGTGCCAATGGATTTCGATTCTGATGACGAGATAAGTATTTATCAACGGCGATTTATGAGAGAGCAAGATAGGTATGCTCGAAGATTACAAGAATTGGATGAAGAGTCCGATGATGAGAGGGAAAGGAGGAGAAACATGGTTGTGATGCACTTTACCGGCTCGATCCCTAAACCTCCTGAGCCAAAAGAAGTTCAAGTTAGAAGGTACACGTTTCGAGGAAGGAAATTTTACCACCAGAAACTGATGCACGATTATTTTCTTCCCAATTGCGTCTACTCCGACCAATGTTTCCAGAACCGATTCCGCATGCCCCGGCACTTGGTGCAAAGATTAATTGGTGAGCTTTGTCTGGTAGAGCCACAATTTAACTACCAGTATGATGCACTTAATATTAGGGGTCATAGTCCCGAGCAGAAGGTTACTGCAGCTCTGAGGATTCTAGGTTACGGGGTGCCGGCGGATTTCACCGATGAGTACCTTCGGATGGGCAAAACAACGGCATTTAAGTATCTTTCTCTGTTCTGTGAAACCATTATGAATCACTTTGGTCCTAGGTTTTTACGAAAACCTACGGTTGATGATACTTTACGAATTTTAGAAGAAAACGAAGATAGGGGCTTCCCAGGAATGCTAGACAGTCTTGACTGCATGCACTGGGTTTGGCAGGGATGCCCAACTTTTTGGGCAGGTCAGTATAAGGGTCATTACCCTAAACCAACACTTGTTTTGGAAGCTGCTGCAACCCAAGATTGTTGGATATGGCATGCTTTTTTTGGTCTGCCAGGTTCACAAAATGATATAAATATTTTGCACAAGTCTCCTCTTTTTGAAGACCTGAAGCGTGGCGTGGCACCCGCCGTCAATTTCACCCTCAACGGCAACAATTACACCCATGGGTATTATCTTGCTGATGATATTTATCCAAAATGGTCTACCTTGATTCAAGCTTACAGCAGCCTCATGGCCCGGCAATGATGTATTTTAACAAGTTGCAAATGGCTTTTAGGAAAGACGTGGAACGAGCGTTTGGAATTTTAAAGAGGAAGTTCGCCATCGTCATGGGGTCGTTTCGTGGTTTTTTGCCGCGAGAAATGCATAAGACCATGCTCACGTGCATTATTTTGCACAACATGGTTATTGAGGAAATCCGTCGTGATAAGAGTTGGACTAGTTATCCGGACGTAGATCAGATGCCTCGGATTCAACCACACCGCGGATTACCTGCAAGGCAATATGAGTACATGACTGAATCTATTCAGGATCACTCATTGTATCATAGGTTGAGAGATGATCTTTGTGCTCATGCTTGGGCAGAACATGGAGCTGAGCCGGCGGCGGCTTAAAAATTGGCTTAAAAATTGTTGTTTTTTTGTTTGTTGTTTAGTTGTTTTCTCTTCTGTTTTTTTTTTTTTTTTTGTGTGTAGCACCATTACCATTATTTTTAATAAAAATGCAAATTTCCATAACTTAAAACGTCTTCTACATTGAAATTAAACTGGTTACATCTAAATGCATTAAAAAGAAATCCTAAACTAAACGAAATTAAACCAACAACAACAACTTCTAAAAGAAAAAAAACATAATCATCATCATCATACTCCTCCGATTTCTTGATTAATTAGAAATGGCAGTAACTTCATCATCATCACCATCCTCATCTCCCTCCTCTTGGCCTCCAGCAGCTGCTTCTTCTTCCTCCATCCTTTTTTTGAGCTTGGCAGCTTTCATCTGCTACATCTCCCTTTGCATCTGGTTCATGTGGGTAGTGTCAGCAGTGAGAATCTTATTCTCCTCCCAGGTGGCGAGAAATTTCTCATTGGCTATGCGACTCTTCCTCATCTCCAAAAATGTTCTTTTCCGCTCAACAGCTCTATTCTTGTCATTGGTGTCTTGTTTTTCCATAAACAAATCAAAATTAAAACTTTTTTGACTGTTTTCGGCATCCGCTGCTGCTTGTCTAGCCTTCTTGGCTACATTTCTACCCATAAACTTGGTTGCATTTTGAGCATTGACATTCAGATAGGAGTTGGGATCAACCGTGAACTATCCAGGTGGGGGACCGGGGGTAGCAGATGGTCCGGAGAAAGTAGAACCCGGTTCAGAGGGGCCAAAAAAAGGTGATTCAAAGGGGCTCCCATTCTGGGTTTGGGAGTAAGGGGAAAACTCGGGGATCTCCATGTTACCGACCAAAATCTCTGGGTCGAACTTGGGTAACACCTTCAGGATGTAGAAGCTAGTCTCGAAGTGGAAAGGTTTACCAGTCTTGTGAATCCAGTCGGACCTGCACCTAAACTCAATATCCCTCTGACCCTCACCACTTTGCTTGTTTCGAGTGGCTTGGGTGATTGCAGCGACATACAACGCAACCTCAGTAGTAATTACGCCAAAGCGATCAGAGAGGCTTCCAACATTACAAGACTTGGGGTTACCTGTCTCGCGTTGAAACTTTTCATGGATATTGCCCCAGAGAGTTTTGAACTTTTGTTGTACACCCTGAACCGAATCCTGAGTAAAGTAAACGTAACAACGAGAAATGTTCTCATCTTCATAAGTTGAGAACTTATCACCCCTAGTTTTTTTTGGCGTTGTGGCTTTCTTTCCTTTTCTGTTGGCATTCTGAGTATTCTGAGAGTTTTCCTGAGTAATAATAGTCCCATAGGCTGATTCCTGACTCCAATTTCCATAACGGGGATCTTGGGTAATCACTCCATATTGGGGGTTTTGACTACTAATTCCAAAACGGGGATCCATGATCAAAAATACTGAGAAAGCTAGACAAGGATGAGAAAAAAACTCTCTTAGAGATTGTCAGGAGGAGGTGTGAGTTGAAATAGTTTTGAAAATAGAGTATTTATAGAGCTAGGAAACCTGGGTCGTTGGATGCATTTAATGCAGTATTATAAGAATTACCGTCGATCGAAGCTCAGAATCTCGACCTCGAGATTCTTTCTCTCTGTCGAGAGTCTTTTTCTCGACCGAGGAACTAACTAACTACCGCTAGTTAGTTCTGTTGGCCCGGCAAACAGGCAGATCTGGCGGTTTGCCTGCCCGTTTTTGGTGTTTGCCCCTTCCATAGTGGGGCAAACAAGGCAAACACTATGGTTTGCCTTGTGCATAGGAAGGGGCCTTACAGTTTACATTTTGAAGACATGTGGCTTTAATACAATTCAGAAAATGTAGAAAGAAGAATAACAAATGATGGATGTGTCATTAGTGACTCAAATAAAGAAAAAGTTAATTAAAAAATATAAATATGGAGTCTAGAAGAACGCACGATGCGTCTGCCTTTTCGTTAATAATTTTCGTCAATATTTTTTTTCAAAATTTTAACATTTTTGTCGATAGTTTTTTCCGACACCACGTATCGCCAATATACAAATACCCGTAAAATGGAAACAAAAATAGAAATGCTAATAATGAAAAGATCAAGAGACCGACATTGAGACTAAGAGAACACTAATACACTTGCACAACAGTGACAAACCCATAAGAAAAAAATAATAAATGAGTTTAGTCCACACTAAGTTTGGGGGAGTTTTTGGTTAGATATTCTAAAGCTTGATACAAAAACAGACGTACATTACCAACAACAACGGAAGCTTGTGCTTTCTTTTCAACATTAGCCATAACTTTTCTAACTCTGCGAGCTATTGTAATCAAACTTTTTTCCATCGCCTATCCATGCTCAAAGTTTTGTGCATGTTATTTGTTCTCATATTCAATTGCAGGTTGTCCACTCAAACATGCGCATTTAGATTTTCCCTAACTGTCACTACAAAACATGGAAAAAAATTAGTGTACTGACCTCACAGCTTGACTTCGTCTCAAGATAAGGCATGCCTATTTACCTTAAGGATCCAACTCAAGAAATACAAATCCTAAATAAAAGCAACCCGATAAGCTGAAAAAAAGATTGAAGTAAAACCTCATACATATATGAACTTCAAATTCATTTTCATGTTTTACCAAAGCGTATCATAGTAATATTGCGCACACAGACCGCTGATTTAGGCTTGATCTAAAAAAATTCATCAAACATATCAACTGTTAGATAACTTGTTCGTTCCAAATGCCCAATATAAGCAAAAGGATATGCGCTCAAGCGAAGACCCAGACGAAAGCTGTGCAATGATCATTCCGCGTGTTGCAATTACTGATCAACTACCACTTACAGAGTTATATTTGTACCAAAACGATCTTAACCAAGAAAAATGATGTGTATATTACTTAGCGTACCAAGCAATGACAAACAACATCCTGCTCTTATTAATTGATTGCAAACACCAATACTAAGTAAATCTACATTGCATGGCTATTCCCAATTGTAAATGAACTAACTCTGAATACTATGAAAATCTTGTTAAAATGCGGAAATATGCTCTTGTGAAACTGTTAGTAGGTGAAGTAATTATTAACTACTTAATGTGGTACCTTCTGTAAAGCAAACAAAGAATACAAAACTGATGCGGTAACCATATCCATATCGCCTTCATTTGAAGTAACTGAGACATGTAGATTTCAAGGGAAGTATTAGACTGATTGAAGACACATAATCAACTTTTTCTAAATATTAGTCTATAAATAAACATATCAAATGGTGCATGCCAAACTAAGTGAGATTCCTTACTCAAAATGAGATGATTGACAACAGTTCAAATGAGATTTGGAAGAAAGAAGATGTTCTCACCAATTTATATGACGGGGGTGATATTATCTAATTTCTCTTGTATGTCCAACACTTGAGTTACCATGCATTTTAGGCATAAGAGGTTCTCACAAAAATTTGGTTTTTTCAAGGTGGAGCCAACCTTGGTTAGTAGCATTCTGATAACAATGCCTCTAAAGCAGCAGAAGCCACCGCTTGAAAGGTTCACTTCTCGGGCGGCAATGTTCTCTATCCTGGATCATACGTTGTTGATGCAGCACTGTGTTGTCATTTTTCATTTGAATATTGATCTTATGTACAACCAATGATGTCACTCTGAGCTTTCGAGATTTTCACGCTAATTCTTGCTTGCTACACTTCATCTAGAATATTTTGAAGTTGCTTCTTCAACCATATCTCTTCGCCTGAAGCATATAGTATAACACCATCAGAGACCATTCATTTTTCAGGAAGCATGAAAAATAACCTCAATGGATGAAGCGTAAAAGCACATAGCTCTTAAGTGAAATTAATACTAAAATTTATTATTGTTGTACGAAGACATCACAATTTTCAACTAAAAATCATAAAATTCGAATTTTTAATATGATTAACATTCTGGATTTCTATTACCCTCACAACACGACTCAAGTCATAAATCAACATTCATCCTTGACAACATTCACCCTTGATACAGCAAACAACATGTAATTTAGTTTGCTGGTGATCAAATGAAACCCTATATTTGTTTTTGAACATAATATGGAATAGAAGTAATTTGAGGAGACACTCTTGAAGAATACAAACAACAGATTTCTAACAGTGTTTAGGGCAAAAATCCTAAACAAACAGAAACACATCAAAGGTCTGAATTACTAATTTACGGAGAGAATATAAAGCTCTTGTTTTAAATTGCCTTGTGGATTCTTACTTAATCGATTCATAACAATTTCTTTTTTTTTTAACCAAAACTTATCATCCATGAATTCTATGTCTTGCATACAACAGAGAACGATGCACTAACTTTGTAACTGACATACACAGAACAATACCTGATGTGCGGATAATATTATTGGTCCATATGCGCACAATAAAATGAACAAATCAATTTAACGAACATTGTGATGCAGAAACAAACAAAATTCCAAATCTTTCCGACCAACACAGACCCAAAACAACCCAACTTGAAAAGCGAAGTCTAAGCATTTGGAGCATATAGAACCCAAACATTTTCATCCATTCAATGAACTTAGGCTTCAAACTAAGAAGATACAAAGGGAATAATAACTATTTACGTTAAATAGGGAGAGTGCAGTATTATAATTACCTCCCGAAAAGACGAGGGTACCGAGTACACCACCAATCTTTTATTTTAGTCCACCTATAAGTCAAACCTTGACCGGTTCCTGTAATCAAGAACTCAAGAACTAGATCTCCTTCAGATCTGATTGATTCACACGAGGGAGTCAATACAAGAATCCGAAAGACTATGTCAACCAACCAAGTACGATACTTTAATTATAAGTGATAGCTCAAATATAATGCGGAAGTAAAGTAAAGTACACACAAGATTTTGTTAACGAGGAAACTACAAACTCGTAGAAAAACCCCGGGACCTAGTCCAGATTTGAATACTCTTAAGAACTAATCCGCCAACACACCTACTCTCAGACTTCGGACTAGCTGGTGCAGACAATATGACCCTAATACGACTATTAGTCACAAAGATTTCCCCTCAGTATTCCTACGCCTCCAACCACAACAAGGTGGTCACGCACATGTACTCCCTTACGTAAACAGACGCCCGTTATTGTCTTACGCAAGATTGCCTCACAGCCCGTCGCGAGGACTATCGCTACCCGACTTCCAATCGGACGATTACAACCTTATGGACAACAACCAAATAGCGGCAGGTCAAATCGCTAGATGATATCCTTGGTAACTTAACAGATATTTCACCGAAGTCTTTTCACACCAAGAGCGAGGTTATTAAGTTTACTTAGGCAATAAACACCTCGAGATATCGATCAAGGTTTCAAAACCTAAACTCCCGAAAGAGCAACCTTGTCATCCCAGTTGGAATCAAGCAGATAGTTGTAGCAAGTACGATATGATATGACCGTGAAGAACGATTTACTTGCAAAGAACAAATCCAATAACAAGGATCTTGATTCCACTCAATATCTATAGTTTAGGCACACAAACCGAAAGCGACTTGCTGACAAATCCAGGTTAATATATAAAGAGTATGTTCTAATCACAACGATCTTGAGTGGCCTTATATCAGAAGAGAAGGACCTTAGAATAAACAAGATCGCAAGGTTTGATAGACGTGATAGAACAGACCACAAGTACAATACAAAGAAGACTAGTAAACATAAACTAGTTTCCCGTAAGAGGTACTTCTAGGATTCTCGATCCCTAGAGAAGACTTTCACGCAATTCTAGACC
>JAJJMA010219896.1:0-16198 GCA_023529015.1 Papaver nudicaule | reverse complement strand
AAAAGACGGCTATGTCTCGAATACTGGTAGACCCAGGAAGCTCCGTAGACATACTCTTCGGACGAACATACGATAAGCTACTCGGAAAGAATATTGCCTTGGTACCCTCTTCGTACAATATATACGGCTTCAATGGAAAACCCTCGACGCCAAGATGAGAGCTATCACTAATGATCCACGTGGGGAGTCTGAAGCAACCAACATCATTCTGTGTGGTCGACATAGAATATCCTTACAATGCCATCGTGGGAAGACCTTGGTTGCACAGCATCATGGGAGTAGCCTCCACACTACATCGAAGAATCAGATTCCCTACCCCACTTGGAATCGCAGAAATACCAGGTGACCCAACCGAAGCTCGTGTGTGCAACGAGATAGATGTCTAGGCAAGAGAACATCCAAGAAAGGATTGCCCGAGTCAGGTCAAGCACCCAAAGATTACAGATTCTTGCATAAGGGAATTCATAGCTGAAGTCGAAGCAGGGATGGCAGACACGGCCATAAAAAATACAACAACTTACAAGCAAGGCACCAGACCTACCAACAAGGGGAAAGATCATTGCCTTAACAGGGAACAGTTCCTCGTCACAACTAGTAGCATCCAAACTCCGAATGATTCGCCAAGCTTGGACAACGGAGGCAAAAAGACGCCGTAGGAACAATTCTGGGTCGGGCCCTATGTAATCGTGAAAACACTCGGGAACAACACATACAGCTTGATTAACCTCGAGGGTCAAAAGCTAAGCACCCCAGTCGAGGGAAAGAACTTGAAGCACCTTAATTAAGGCACTTTTATGAAAACAACACACGTAAGAAATTGGTATCCAATAAACGAAGAAGCTTGATCTATCTAAAGTTGCATTCTTCGATGCATTTTATTTTCAAACTCCAGATCCTACCATAACGGGTAAAAAACCCAATCTGGCTAGGCACACTTACAAAGGCTTTAACGCCACAAAAACAAAACTGACCATGAAGCCATCTCCCCTAGTGCCTTGACGCAAATAAAAGGCTCTAACGCCAAGGCCTAGACGCCAAAAATAAAAAAGACCTCGAATAGCAGGCACAGAGCTGATGTTCATATAAGTCGTAAGGGCCCTACGAGCTATGTGACACAGTCCTCTACCCACAAGACACCCCGTTAGCGGTGGGTACTTTATATCTAGGTTACATAAGCTAAAGATACATTTGCACCCACCACCACACGACCATGAGGACCTCTCTTTCTGAGGCGTCGAGGGGACGATAAATGGGATTAACATCTACCTTTAAAGGTGGATGGAACCCCGAGGCAGTTAATTCGCCCACATTCACGGGAATGGTAGGCGAATTACGCAGCCGAGGGACCTCCTCCATAAAACTAAAACATAGCCTTGAGGAGGGGCTGCTGAGAAACAGATGGGTCGAATTCTAGGCCGCGACAGGAGAATAGTACCATGTCTAAGCTCCAGCCTTGACCGGCACTCCCCCATCGAGTTACTTTATTATCGAAGTGCAAGCATAGCTGAAACCCACCATAAGTTCCTCACTTTACTTGGGGCAAATGGATTATCAGAACACCACCATGTTCTGTCGGAGGATACCTTGTATCCACGATAACCACCCAGTATACCAAGGCAAAACGGGTACCTATGGCCTCGATAGCCTTTGTTTGCTTTAAAACAGGCAAGTAGCTAAAAGCCTTTGGGAAGGGTGGTCCGTAAGCCCCCACTAGCTTGGTTTACTATCTCCCACATCGAAGTAAGCCCTGGAGTTGCACCTCGAGTACCCTTAGGAGCCTAGAATATTGCAACAGCAACTTCGTACTTACCCACGAAGTTCTCAGCACACATGCAAATTAAAAAGGAAAATAAAACTCCAATCAAGCAACAAAGGCCTCTTCATAGACATAGTCAATACAGCCTACAAGCACAAAAAATGGGAAATGCCAAGTACAACAATTCTTGCATCAGAAAACAAAAAGGAAAAAACAAAAGCTTCGCTACTACAACATGGGAGAAACTTCGTTAGATAGCACAACGTGACGAGTAGAGGGATCTCCAAAAACTTTCATGTCGTCCCAAAGCCTTTTTTCAACCTCCAGATCCTCTTCATAAGTTCGAAAGCCAGAGTGATCTTGTCTTAAAGGAGTGATTTCCCTAATGGGCTCAGACTCACTTTCGCTCTCCTCATTGTACGCGGCCAAGGATTCTTGAAACAAATAGTTGTTCCCTTTATCGAAGTTAACACCCACACCACCACCAGTGCTCGGCACTTCAGCGTCCCCAAGATCCTGTGCGGCATTATCAGCAGGATCGCCAGTCTTAACTAAAACATCATCCTTCGGATCATCCTGGGGATTGTTCTTCGGATCATCCTTCGAACCATCCTCTGGAACATCCTTCGAGCCACCCTTGGGATCGTCTTTCGGATCATCCTTCGAATTACCATCGGAACCATCCTTAGAATCACCCTCGGAGTTCCCCTTGGGATGACCTTCGGAGTCACCTGAGTGGCCATCATCCGAACTACCATCGCTGTCACCTTCATCATCATCAGGACCTTTGTCTTCAGGAATTCTCCCAAGCAGCCCTCTCTTTCACGCTTCATCCCTAGCTAACCTTACAAACACCTCTTGAGGAAGCAAGTATTCGTCGCCTGGAAGTATCGCGTCAGCATCCCTTGCACCAACAACCCCATAGGTAGGAGGTTCAATACCGATGGCTCTAAAGAGAGACCGACCATGCATTCGACAGGCCATGCTAGTAGCTAGGGAGGTAGTCAATGCAGATCGAGTAAGCAGTTCTTCGACAGCCCATCCATGTCTTAACTGATGGTTGATGAGAGCAAAGCCAGTAACCAAATTCCTAAGATCCTGCTGGCACTTGAGGCGAAAATTTCGTTCAAGAGTCATTTCCTTAACACTCCTCTGCACATCCTCCGAGAGACGCTTACGTTCGAGCTCCAGCTCTCGGTAAAGCCTGTTCACATCAGCTGTTCGACGTCGTTGTTCCTCGGACAATTCCTTCGACAATAGTTCTGCTCTCCTTTCGAACTCCAACTTTTGGTCGGCTTCAAGCACCAACTGATTGACAGCTTCGTCCCTTGCAGCCTCGGCGTCTGCAACCTTCTTTTGTAAGTTAGTTTATATGCCTGCAAAAACAAAAGCAAGAATTGAGAAGGCAGACCATAATCCAAGGGCACATCGAGAGTAAAATAAAAACAATCAGGGTCAGTACTCTACTTTCTTTAACAATAATGTACTCAGTCACTTCATGCTGATTGGTAAAACGAGGTTGGGAAAACCTCTTCCTAATATCTTTAGAAAAGGCCGCTCCTAGCCTAGCAAGCTCTAACCGATACTCATCAATCATTTGAGAAATATGGTTGTTCGACTTTTTGGCCTTGGCAAGCTCCATGCTTATGTCATTAACGCCCTTCTTCAAAGCATCATTCCCCGCAGTCAGCTCTTTGTTGACATTTTTCAAAGCGGCCATTTGGACCTTCAAATTCCTGATATCTTGTTCTAGGTTCCCAATCACCACCCTACCAGAGGCACTAATCGACCTTTCCTCGCGGGCAGCATCTCGCTCTCGTGTCAAACGATCTACATCTAGCTGGAAAAAGTGATTCTCTCTAGCAATAGTCTCATTCCTATTTCTTTCCTCCTCAAGAAGACGTTCGGTCTTCGTGTTTCTTTTCTTCTCTTCGACTAAAAGGCCCTCAGCCTCGTGCCTTTTCCTTCTATAATAATCTCGATCATCCAAGGCTTTTTTCCTCTCTTCTACAAGTTTATCAATCTCACTTCGGTGACTCCTACTATCAGAAGAACTATGCGAGGGTTTCCGACTATCGCGGGGATTGCTTAAAGTTAGCTTGGCTTCACTGAGTTTTTTCTCGCCTTCCTCCAACTCGCCTTTTGGAAAGCAGCAAATTGTTCTCAGAACAATGACTACAAAAAAAGAATGCAGCAACTACAAAAACAACAAATCCTTACCTATCAGCTTCTTCCTCTCAAGAGCGCTGCGAGTCTTCTCTTTGGCAAGCTCTTCCTGCATTCGGAGGAACTTTCGCTCATAGTACTCAGCTTCGCTAAACAAGTCGAAGGTATAAGCCAAATGGCCAGAGGCATGGTAGTCACTCTGTCAAAATATTACGCACCAACACTTAGCCAAAAAACAAAACATAAACCAACACACAATAAACGCAAAGCAAACTCACCATTTGAAGCATAGCCAAGCTCTTTTCATAGGACAAAGACGGATGACGAAGATCATAATCCATTCTGGGCTAGTCGCCCCCGATAACGTTGCCAAGCTTCTTGCAAACTCAGGGTCCAAAGGGCAGCCCAAAGGATCAGAGGCATAGGCACCAAAACGAGATGAGACCTCCATGGAAAAATCACTTGGATTATGATTTTCAAAAAGCACCTCTTTGAATCTCTTAGCAGTATATGGTTGCCCGTATTTACCAGCATAGCTAGGAGCTGGTGGAAACCTTGAACTACGAGGGAAACTCATAACTAGTTCCTTCGAAGAATCCATATGCACAGTCGAACCGTCCCTTCGGGGAAGGAGAAGGTCAACCACAGGAACAATCTTTTTTGGAGGAGCAGAAGATTCGGCTGAGGCAGCAATAATGGTAGTAGAAACAACCGCGTCCGAGGCACAGGCAGAGGCAGGCGCACTTGGCACAGTGACGTTCGGCCCAACAGCAGCAATCTCCTCGGTAGCTCTTTTGGCAGTCGACACTTCAGAAACCTTCGGTGGTAGTTCATCGACAACAGTTATAACCACTCTCTCCTCCGATGGTTTCGTTGTTACTCGGCGACGATTCGGCAAGCTTGCCTCGGAGGACTTCTTAAAAACAAACTTCTTACGAGGCCTAGCAACCTCCGTCTCCTCACCATACTCAAAACCTAACATATCACTGTGTAGACTCAAGTCGACACCAGAAATAGATTTCCCCTGCAGAAGAGAATCCGTCTTTCTCAGGAAACAAATAGAGGCAAGTATTAATACTCTGTTAATAAAAAGCACATCTCAAGAAAGTATTTGTTACCTACTGCATAGTCTCCTCATCTGCTCGGGAACGCTTCAGGCCACTAGGAGTATCCACAGAAACACCTTTGCCCTTCCTCAGAGTTTGGTAAGACAGCCTTTTTTCTTCGTCAGAGAAATGGATCATAAACAAATGCTGAGTGGAGAACTCGTGACCTACATCGAATTGGGTCCGAGGAAAGAAGCACCCAGCATCCTTCCAGCCTCGGAGAACAGGACCCTCCAAAAGCACAGGCTCTGAATACCAGTCCTCATCCATGGAATAGTCTAAAGACCCTGGAATTATATTCACACCCCCCCTTCAAAGTCCGAAAACTAACACCCCAAGGGGCAAACTCGTTGTCTAGTTTTAAAAACGGCTCGTAGTGAAGAAAAAAGTTTTGAGCGGTGAAATAAAACCTCTTCAGGGAGCCAGCTTCGGAATTATCTTCGGAGTGGGAAACTCATTGATTGATAAGATGTATATAACTACAAGTGAGCTGCATCACACCCCGAGGACTAGGAAGGGAACAAAGAATTTCAAGAAACAAAGGATTTGAAGGTTGGTAAAGAGGAGGAATTAACCCAGCAGAAATTTGATGAAAAACCAAGAGCTTGTTTTAGTTGCATCGGAACTCCTCAACTAACTCTGGAGTCAGACGGCTGCCCGGAGACCCAATGGCCTGTATATTGAAGGAATCATCTTTAAAACCTAGGTTCTTCATCATCGAGATGAGAACATCAACTTAAGAAGGAAACGACATGAAAGAGGGAACAAAGGGAAAGAAAGCAGAATTCGTCGGCGCCGGAAGTTGCAGAGGCAGGATTGATCAGGAACTTAAGGGATGATAAAAAGGAAAAAAGAGTTGTCTTTATGAAGCTATGAGAAGATTAAAGCAAAGGGTCTTGAAGGAAAACGTCCAAAAGGCGCTTGATTAAAATATATAAATTTGAGGTTTCCGGAAAAGAACGCCGGGGCAAAGGAAGAAGAGTACGAAGAGACTAAAATTTTTAGAGGGAGAAAACCAAAACTTAAATAGTGAAGGAAAACTGCGCTTCAGGTGAGAAGGTCAAAAGGTAGCAAAAATCTCGGGAACATGCAGAACGTGTCATAAAACGTCACACTTGGCAGATAGTGGGGTGCATGGCGAGAGGAGTAGGACGAAGAAGAAATTTCCTTCCCAAGCATATTCGATACAAGAAAAGGAAAGAGGCAAACTGTGGAGGGTAAAATACCCTCGGGACACGTGTCAAGATCGGAAGGACCAAGCCCCACCAAGAGATATCGCAGCCTTGCTTCGGGATTAACCTACAGAGTTTCCCCGAGGCAGAACTCGGCGAGGAAAGACTCGCACCGGTCATCGAAGGGTAAAAGCATGAAGACATCTTTGGGGGACTCGCCGAAGGAACCGCCTTACTCGACAAGCTCTGACACCACCACGATTGAGTAGTTTTTCTTATTAGCTGTAAACCACTCAGACTCGGCCTATATAAGGCGAGCTCGAGAAACATTGTAAGGGTTGGATTTTTGGGTGTAACCTAAGTTGTGAGAGTGGGATTAGGTTTGTATCTCCTCAAACTCCTTAGGATCATATCCATGTACTAGTTAAGCAGAAATACAATTCATAGTTATACTATTATCTCTTGTTATTTACTTATGATGCTAGCTTCGATGTCATTCTTATAATCTTCGTACTATGCATGATATATGTTTGAACATTGGGTTTGATTAAGATCTGTTGGCTGTCGGGTATAAAGTGCTCATGCAGATTTTATACTCACACAGTAGGTTTTGATAAAACTTGACGTTGATTTCGAAACCATAATCTGGTTATCGTATTCATAAGCTATTGGTCCGAAACTTAAATATTGTGACCAATGAGATATAACAGATTCGAAACTATGTTTGTGTGGATGACAGTGACTTGGGAATCGAGGCCAATGTGTCTTGACTCTTGACCATGTGAGATCTAAAAGGTTGAAAAGACCCTGGGGTTTCCTAAAGGTTTATGTGAACCGGAAAATATATTCCTGTGCGTCGAGGCTAAAAAGGTGTGATGCTGAAACGGTTCTCGACCACATGGACTCTCAAGTTCGACACCAAACATTTGTAGAGAATTTAATATGTGTTTCTTGTTTCGAAACCTTAAACAAGGTTTTGTTAAACATAATCTAGATTTCGAAACCAAGATTTAGGTTTCGCTATATGGAAACTTGATTTGGGAACCTTAAATCAGTTCCGGTCATATAATGAACTTTAGGTTCCGATACCTTAATTTGGTTTCTGCCAAAACTGACGTACGTTTCGAAACCTTAATAAGGTTGACTCAGAATGCGTAACTTCGAAGTTCAAACTCTACATTTTTGATTTGTGCTTCAACGAATTAATGAGTTTGATATTCTCGGTTTAAAGTTTGAATTCGTTCATCTTCAATGTACAACTAAGTGGGATTGAGTCATCATTTGGAAAATGGTTAGTCGCTCTAGTTAGTGGACACATGATTACAGATCAATACTATACGTGATTAAATCTTCGTATGCTTTACTACTTGATCAAATATTCATTTGATGTTTTGATTTGAATTCTTGGATATCATTAACGTGACATCTATTGTAACACCCCGTAATCCGTGCAAGGATTCGAAGCCGAATCCACTACACGAAACCCGGAATGCCACATTAATATCATGGCCAAAGCCCGGCTAACTGAGCCCAAGCCCATTAAGTAATTTATTTGGGAAAATCTAACCGTTGATTTCTATAATTTTCAAAGATAGCGGAAGCATATTACAATTTATTTATAGAATAAAAACATCACAAATGTTGAAGACACAAGAATTAGTTCAAACACAATGATTTCCACACCAATTCGTAAAACGGTGTATTCCTCGAATTTTAAAATAATCATACGAGCTTCATAATTTAATATAATTATATAATTGAATTCCTAACTGATAATTACGTCGTATATGAATTTATAATAATTTTAGAATGAAGCTTACTACTTTTTGACCAAAGCAAAACATACAGTTGACCAACACGGCAGAATGACTAAACTGTGATAGTCTGTTTTGTAAAAATCATATTAAATCTTTTGCAAGTCTAGATCGAACAAACTTTAGCATTTTGGAAAGACAACGGAAAGCTCTATCATTTCTCAGAAGACATCATTTTCAAAAGAAACATGTATCATTTCTTAAAAACACTATCTATCATATTCAATTGAAATTTTCAGAAACCCTACGTGAAGAACATAACTACTATTAATTATTTTTAAAATACATTTACTGAATGTAAAATTATAATATTTTACACCAACATTTCTACACATGTTTATAAGTTAACACAGAAAGAATATCACGAAAACCTATTATTAAAGATAAAATTAGTCAACTCAACCTAATACACAATTCTTTTACAGCTTTGAGACTTAGTTTTATTACATCTAAATGACTAATTAAAATATAACACCATTCTCTAGCTCCCCGATGGTCATCTCCTTGGTACGCATTATAATCTGGAATTGGTGTCATTAAACGACGTGAGTTGTGACACTCAGTAGGCAAGAAGCAACAAAACATTTTTTTATGCAAATAATTTAAAAAAAATATATAATGCACAAGACAAACACACAAGCATGTTCTCTAAATTCCCAAATCAAGTGATCACCCAATATCAAGCAAAAATCAACAACACTCACACAACCGGAGTCAATATCATTCAAAATTGTAATCAATACCGCTCACACAACCGGAGCGAACCCTGCGCAGGTTTAGGGAATCACATCCGTTCCCAGGGATAACTCGTATCCAATCATATAGTCTTTTAGAGAACACAACCGTCTCATGGACCGCAGCCCAAATCATAATCATAATCATAAACATCATTAATCAATTTATAAACACCATTAATAAATTGCTAATCAATAACCTTTAAAAAAATAAGTATGTAGCATGGATTTAAATTTAATTCAAGTAAATAAAATCACTAAAGTTAGGTGTTGCGCCTACCTCAATCGCAATAATCCTATAAGAAATAAGCAATCAAATCTCATCTTCCATCGAAGCTACCTTCGGAGATCAAAAATGGCCACAAAAGTATTCTACTGCTCTATTTTATTTCTTTTTCTTTTCTTTATGTTCCTTCTTGCGGCTAACAAGTTCTCTAGGTTGTTTTTTTTTTTTTCTTTTTTTTTTTGGTCGACTAATATTAAGTTAGTATATATATGTACCGTCAGTCCCCCACGGAAGGCATGGGAATGAGCCTCTAGCTAAATCTTCTCAGGGCTGATCACTATACAGTCAGTTTAGCATTTGGACAATGACACTTCGACACGCAGCAAGGTTAACAACATCAATCAATTTAATTAACAAAGAAATAGTTAATAGCCTATAGCAAGGAGACACATGTCATCTTGTTTATTTAGTCCAAATTCAACTATAACCTTACTGAATGTAGTGAATTCACGTGGCAGAAATTTATGAACATGGGTTAATACTAATCCCACTAATTAAGCTAGATTTAAAGCATTACCATAAATAATTTTTATTAGCCAACTAAATGACACCTAATAATATGAATACGGTTTCATTTTTGATATCTAAAATCAATTCGCACCCAACTATTCTATTCCCACGTGAATAGTTCTTAACAAGTCAAGGATTAGCTTTTAAATTCCTAGTATTAAGCTAATTTTCCTAATTCAATAAAAATCCAATTTTAAAACAACTAACCACTACGTGACATGTGTCCCATAATTAACTACTAACCAAAAATTTAACATCAGTTACCCATTTTCTTCGTTGTTCAAGTGAAGAAATTTTCTCCTACTTCTCTAAGGTAATTAAATATAACAATTAGTATTAAGTTAACTACTAACATTAATTTATTCTCTTTAAATTAATCAACGACCAGTATTTACCTGACATGTGGCATACAATACATTTAGCCTAATACAAATGCTACAGCAAATGGAATTACATAAACAAGGGAAATTCAATATAATTAATTGTTGATTTCTTTCCTAATCTATGAGATAAATCCTTAATTTATAAAATACCATTTATAACAACCAATCAAGATGCATCAAGAGTCAATCTTTATATTTTTACCAAAATTATTTGAATGCACATAAAAAAAAGTAAAATAGATATTTTACATCATAATGCCATGCCATCTAGATTACCAAGGCATCTTATTGATGTAAAATCACGAAAATGCCCTTTTATGTGAAAAGACCAAAATACCCTTTTACTAAAAGACTTAAATACCCTTGATTTGGGACAGGGTATTACATCTATATTGGAATCAAGAATTCTGGAGATTTAACGTCTTTGGTAGTTACTCGTGGAATCTCGCACCGTACTTCCAATGGTATATCTATTTGCGTAATTCGGAACGTCTGAACCAATGTGTTCACTTAAGCTTAACACACAAGGCTTTGTCCACGTTTGTTATGATGCGTTTATGCGGAACGTTGAACCACGTTGGACCAGATCCCACTTCCACCTAGGTTCGTCTGGTTAGCCCAGCAATACCAAGGAAGTAATGTCGACATTAGAAAGCTGGTGACGACATTTGGAAGTAATAATATCTAAGGAGATTTTCGAAACTCAGAACACGTTTTCGAATTGAGATCTTTCCCAGGGATCATATTTGGTAAGCACCATATTTCAAATTAAAAAGAAATATCCAAATATACCTTAAGATATTATTTGCTTTGATTGCTCTTGGCTAAACATGTTTCGAAAATATATTTTCCTTATGGAATATATTTTTCTTAAATGTAAAATGCTAGAGTATTAGTTCTCATTAAATGCTATGAGACTAAATGGGGAATTTCGAAACTATTATATATGTAAATGTGCTTTGTGGAATTTCCAAAATTAACTTTGCCTCATTTCAAAGCTAAAGCCTTAGTCAATATAAATAGGAGTGGTATCTCTCCTGAAAGCTTTAATCCCCTTGGCCAAGCTCTTCTTCGGAATTGTAAGCTTGTGTTGCCGCTTTTCTTTTCAGTTACCTTTGAGGTTTTGCTCTCGGTCTAGAATTGCGTGAAAGTCTTCTCTCGGGATCGAGAAGCCTATAAGTACCTCTTACGAGAAACTAGTTTATGTTTACTAGTCTTCTTTGTATTGTACTTGTGTTCTGTTCTATCACGTCTATCAACCTAACGATCTTGTTTATTCTATGGTCCTTCTCTTCTGATATAAGGCCACTCAAGATCGTTGTGATTAGAATATATTCTTTATCTATTAACCTGGATTTTTCAGCAAGCCGCTTTCGGTTTGTGTGCCTAAACTATAGATATTGAGTGGAATCAAGATCGTTGTTCACTACGCCACAGGGGCCTGTTTGTAACAGATATAGACGTTGCGCCGAATTAAAGCAACGTCTATTAGCGTTGCAAAAACGGCGTTACAAATTTTTGGCAACGTCTATTAACGTTGCTTTAATTATTTAAAGCAACGGAAGTTACGTTGCTTCTTCCGTTGCTCTTTTTTATTTAAAGCAACGTTAGTAACGTTGCAGAATTTATTTAAAGCAACGTTTTTATAAATGAAGCAACGTAAGTGACGTCACCACACGTCACCACTTCCGTTGCCCTTTTATTTAGAGCAACGTTTTAGATAAATGAAGCAACGCTGATAAACGTTGCAGATTTTTTAGTTAAAATTAAAAAAAAATAAAATTACAAAATAAAATAAATTCTGTATTTAAATTAAAAAAAATGTATTACAAATCTATACAAATACAAATACAAAATGCATTACAAGAATAAAGCAATTGCATACAATTCAATTAGTTTCCATTTTCATGCAAAACCAAGAATAAAGCAATTGCATACAACTCAACAAGAGTTGAGATAGTGTTCCTTGAGTAGGCGTACCGTAACTCAGACTCGAAAATATATCAAGCAATACACAGTTGAACATGCCAATTTTACACACGAGTGCATCAAGACAATAAAAAAAACAAATAAAAGACAACTCATTATTATTTGAAGCAAGCGACAACTTTTGGAAAAGATATAAAACGAATACCAGTTGTAGTAAAAACTAAATAAACTGAGAACACATACTCACGTTCTTTGGGATCATGCGAAAGAGTTTTCACATGAATCGCTGAAGTCTGCTCCATGAATGGGTCTGTGGTGATCACAGCAAGTTTATCTCCAACTGCAAAGTCTACGGCTCTAGCTGGAGACTCAAATGGAAAGGTAAATAGCAGAGTTCCAGATTTAACATCCCACAGCTTTGTTGTCTGATCAGCACTTCCTGTGATAAGGCGCCTAGTATCCCCTGAACGACATTGAGATATATTAGCACTTAAACAGTCAAAATTTAAACTCCGCAAAAGTAAATATAATGGTCATCAGAAACAAGCAAGGAGGCTAATCGTTTTGAGGCTCACGTCAAAGTGGAGGGTTAGCTTGAGCTTCTTAGCTAAATAGCTTTTCGGATACGTAACATCTCAAAGTATTATAGTGATACAAAGTTTAAAACAGCCTGCCGTTGTGCATACTTGGATTTGAAACTGAGCCCTTTTGTGGGACTACGCTGTTGTGCCTCGGAATTGCTTAGAGGATGTGCATCACGGACCTCACCTCAAATCAATTTATGAAACACAATGTCCAAAATAATCTTCAGCACTGGAATATGCTATTTCCTCTAAGGCTTAGATTTATAGGGAGAATACATTGAGACAAAAGTGGATAGTATTTTAACGCATGTTAAAAATGAGAGTAGAATTGGCTGGTGATTATCAAGAAGGTTTAAGAGTATCACGTCATATGGTCCACCATCGTAATTTCAATAATAAGTAATTCTGAGAACATGTCAGATGCAAATAGCATGCAAATATCTCCATCGGTGTTCAAAACATCAGAAAAATAATTAGACGATGAGGAAACAAAACTTACTAGAAACATCACAGCACCAGACAGCTCCATTATGTCCTTTGTAGGTACCCAATCGCTCACCGTTATCAGCAAACCATGCAGTGGGTGTATGATCTTTCGCACATGAAAAGAGAAGAATGACTGAGAGAATGTGTGATACCTTTCCACCAGGCATAATATTAGCAAGCCTTCTGGACTTCTCAATAAAGAGATATTTCGGCATGCTTAATGTCACCTGCGAGCTAACCTCAGGTCCAAACATCTTAGCTCCCAAAAATGCTAAAACTGTGTATATGGTGGTGACTACCCCGAAGCTCAGAAACGAAACCTGTGTCAGATTAACAGAACTTCAACCAATCAAAAAGTAAGAGTAAAAGAGCAACCACATGTCTGTTAATTTGCTAAGCAACTTATAAATGGCAATCAAGATGGCAATCAAGAGCAACCTTTGTCAAGGTTTCTTAACCAGACAGTAGGTATGGCAATCAAGATGGCAGTCACTGTTAAGGTATGGGATGTAGAAAAGTTTAACAATGAGATGTGCAACTTAGATCCTTCCAAGACTCGGGCTAAGTTATCGTTCATGGAAATGGTAAAGGAAACAAGCGCCATGAAAGACTCCAAGTTGACAAAGATTATAGCTGCTAAACGTCCTAATTTACCAAATGCGAAGTACCCAATGTCAGAGTAGTTTCACAGCTCCACTTTCGCAGCAAGACATAGACCCAACAGATGCGACGTATAGCCTCCTAACGTCTCCAACCCCACTAACAGAAACGCACAAGCCCATCCTCCATTTTGCAAGGCGTATGCAGTAGATAACTGCCCAATACAGAACTCATCAAGCCAAGAGAACCAAATCCTGCATCCATCAACAAACAGTTAAATATGCTCTACAAGGTACTCCGATTAACTGATGCTGAATCAGGTCTACTTCCAGGAGTCGGCTTATGCTTCCCTAATTTACTCTGTACTCGATGGCCTACGGAAACAACCGGTCTTTGTTCACGACCATTCAGTACTGGTCTGCTGGTACTGCTCACAGACTTTGGACTTTTGGACGACAACTGAGCTGATCGAGCATCTTCCACATCAGCAAAAACCTGATACAAATAGTCAAAAGGACCACAAATAAAAATAATATCTAATTTCAGTCGACATAATATCCAGTCAGAGTTCTACAAAGCCAGACCAGTCCAAATTATTGGCAATCACTAAGTTAATGAACTATGTGTTACACGTAACCGAGGAATATGTCGGCTATTTTGTTATTCTACTGCCCATCCAACACTACAAGCAAACCATCTTGTACTGTCTGCAGTCATACTCATATAACATCACCATAAAGCTACTAATGTGTTTATCCATACGATTATATATTCTTTGCGGGCAAACACAAATAACAAAAACACCATTCAAAGCAGATTATTAACAAAGCATGGGAAACAACATCGTAAGAAGGAAGATGAAGATCTAAAATTTACAGAATAATGAAGGAAAAAGCACTAGAAGGATGCGTGAGCTATACCAGTTCTTGGCGAAACTTTTGATTCCCCCCCTCCTGGAGAAATCTTACAACATATTGGCACTGGAAATCAAAACCCTCCTGTTGTATCACAGTGATTCCCCCCCTTCTGTTGGCATCAAGCATAAACAATACAAACAAAATTGGCACTGGAAATCAAAACCCTTAACTCGAATTCAACAGAAAATGAAATTGAACATATCAACAAAGGGTTCTTCGAAGATACCTGAGCTTCAATGGCTTTAACAACGAAACCAGCAAAAACTAAAACCTAATTTCCCTGCAATTAACCCTAAAACCTAACAATAGTATGAATCGATGAATAATTTCAACAAAATAAACCCAAATTTCTCACTACAAACAGCCTCTGCAAACCCTAAAATCAAACACCAAAGCAAAATAAAACAGTAAGAATCCAATTTCGTTAAACCGTAAGAACAAACCGAAACCCTAAAATTCAAATTCCAACAAAACAATCAACATCAAAATAAATAGGCCAACCAAAGCAAATTAACCTTAATACCTAACAGAGAAGATGAATCCATGAACCAAATTTCAACAAAATCAACATAAGAGACAAAATCTTTTGATTTCAGAAGCAAGTCCATCTAAAGTTGGAAAAGAGGGGTTTTTCTTTAGGATATGATTTCGATTTTGAGATGGGGGTCGGGTTTAGTTCTTGATTCATGAGAGGTGAGGTTGGATTTGTGGTTTCAGGGTTGAAAAAGATTAGATACCAGACGAACTGGAGAACAGGAGAAGAGAAAAAAGGAAAAAAAAAATTCTAAATGAAAAAAAGAAGATAATACGACATTTAAGGGCAGGAATTCTATTTTCCGGTGAAAAGACAAAAAAGCCCCTGCATGCGCAACGGTAGTCAACGTTGCTTAATTAATAATAAAAAAAAATTATTTACAGCAACGTTAAAAAAAAATTGTGCAACGTTATTTGACGTTGCCACGTGCGCAACGGCTATTAACGTTGCAGATGCGAAAAATAAAACGTTGGGAATCAGGCCCTGTGGCGTAGTGGTTATTAGATTTGTTCTTTGCAGGTACATCGTTCTTCACGGTCATATCATTTCGTACTTGCTACAGCTATCTGCTTGATTCCAACTGGGACGACAAGGTTACTCTTTCGGGAGTTTAGGTTTTGAAACCTTGATCGATATCTCGAGGTGTTTATTGCCTAAGTAAACTTAATAACCTCGCTCTTGGTGTGAAAATACTTCGGTAAAATATCTGTTAGTTACCAAGAATATCATCTAGCGATTTGACCTTCCGCTATTTGGTTGTTGTCCAAAGGTTATAATCATCCGATTGGAGGTCGGGTAGCGATAGTCCTTGCGACGGGCTGTGAGGCAACTCTTGCGTAAGACAGTAACGGACGTCTATTTACGTAGGGGAGTACATATGCGTGACCACCTTGCTGTGGTTGGAGGCGTAGGAATACTGAGGGGAAATCTTTGTGACTAATAGTCGTATTAGGGTCATATTGTCTGCACCAGCTAGTCCGAAGTCTGAGAGTAGGTGTGTTGGCGGCTTAATTCTTAAGAGTATTCAAAACTGGACTAGGTCCCGGGGTTTTTCTACGAGTTTGTAGTTTCCTCGTGTTAGGACATTGTCCGGTCAAACCCACTAGCGTTGGTATGTCAAGCTAGTTGTCAGTTTTAGGTGTCAAAACTCAATTCTTGATTTAGCCTACTAGAGTTTAAATTTCGGAATTTGGATATAGACAAAGTAGTAGAGACCTTGA
>JAJJMA010219880.1:0-18431 GCA_023529015.1 Papaver nudicaule | reverse complement strand
GGTCGAGGTCGAGGTGAAGGGGATGATTCAACTTAGTTTCTCAAGACGCTTTCTTTTGTGTTTCTCAAAACAGTGACTTTCGTGTTTCTTTTCCATAGTATTTTCCTTTTGGTTTGTTAACACTTTGGAATTTGCTTAGACGTAAACTAGTTTGAATGGTGTTGTAACTGTTGGTTGTTGTCTAAATGTTGGTTGTTGTCTAAATGTTGGTTGTTGAATGATGAGAAAATCGTCATTGTGTTTATGTTAAAACGAATACGACTCTGACAGGGAAACAACAGGGCTGGGGAAATCGTAGCAGTTAGAAGCCTCTCAATGACGATTTACTAAAAAATCGTCATTGTTTGGGGAAATCGTAGTAGTTTACTCCTACGTTTATCTTCCTCCTCCGAACGCTCACAACCCTTCGGAGCCTTTGGTTTTTGGAAATGTTTTTTCGTTTTGGCCATGACATTCTCTTGGATGTGCCATGTACAAAGAAAATTTTGAGCTTCGGGGAAAACTTCTTTAACGGCTTTCATCAAAGCAAGATCTCTATCGGTGATGATGATGCTAGGAGTTTCTTTATCTCGGTAAATCAATCTCACTTGTTCAAGCGCCCAAATATAGTCCAAATCCATTTCGTGTTCCATAAAACACCAAGCCACGGTAAAACGTTGCTTATCCGAAGTATGACCCACTATATTTAACAACGGCATGTTGTACCTGTTAGTTTTATAGGTACAATCTATCATCAAAACGGGGTAGAAGCTCTGAGCCAATTGAACCATTTTTGGATGTGCAAGAAAGATATTTGTGACATGTTCGTTCGGCAGTTCCTTTGTTCGAAACACGTAATTTTGTTGAGTAGCTAACCACGCGGATTGCTGCATAATCAATCTTCCATCCCATTCCTTCTTCTTCAAAGTTGTTTGGACCGAGTAAATATTAGAGATTGAAGACAAGTTACCCTTAAACCTTTGTTTAATCGTTTTGAGGATCTTGAGTGGTCTACTTCCACTCATGGACTTTACGATCTCAACTTCAGGTGGTTTCAACCTGGTAACATAAGAATGTCCAATAAGGGTTTCTGGATCCTCATGGTTGTGCCAACCGCAAACAACACTCTTCAATTTAAATCTACCATCTTCATTCTTGTTGAATACCATCTTGAATGGGCAACCACACTTGTGTGTGACGCACTTGTAGGTCTTTCTCGATGACTTCTTCTCGTACTTATAATCCTTTGCCTTGTGACTTTTATAAACACCTCCTCTCTCGCATATCATTTCAAATCTTGTCTTAGTCACTTGCCCATTTTGAAGAACCACACAATTGATTTCTTTTGCCTTTTCAATAGCCCAATCCTTAGCCTCATCCTTATCGGCCCATGTCTACAATGCGCAAATTAGAAAACTTAGTAAACCAATTTGTATAACTTTAAACATAAACCAATACAAGGATGGAAACATACCAAATCAGTAATGTAGTGGTGTGAAGTATCAGGGCCTTTAATTTTGATGGCTTCAGGTTGATCCTCGATTTGTACCGCGTCAATGACCTACAGACAAAACATAAGATTTAGTGTTTCAGTTCAACAAATCGTCATAGTCTTTGAAATGAATGAATGCCGATTTTATGATGCTCCGACAAATCGTCATTGTTGTTCAAAGAATAACCTGACGATTTATGTCAAAATTAGGACAGAGGGGTGGTTTTTCACTGGACTAAGTCGTCATTGTTTAGGTATATAATACATGACGACTTAACTGAGACTAGTAAATTGGCCAAGGTGAAAGTCGTCATTGTTTTCCTCATACAACAAGTACGACTTACACAAAGGTTCCACCTTTATAACATGAAAAGTCGTTATCGTTTTCAACCTGAACGATGACGACTCTGGGTTTTTCCAGCTTGAAGTTTTTGTAGATTGACGAATTTATCCAACAAACAGCACTTCCGTAGACACATACCTCACTATTTTCAGCTATAGCTTCTTCGTTTGAGTAGTTTTCGTCTTGGTTTGGCTCAAGTTGGTCTTCATAATCAAGAGCTCGTTGTTCTTCGTCGAAATGTCGAGAAGAATCATGCAAATGCTCCAATTCCGCTTCATCGGTGGTATTACTAAAGAGCGATTGATCATATGAAGTTTCACACACTTGAATTCGAGGACATGAATCACTTATATCATCCATATCACTCATTTCACAAAAACCCTAGTTTTCCCCCCAAAACCTCTCCTTCTTCCCTTTCACAACAAAAAGAAATTGAAACTTAACTCACAATCTATGTATAAAGTCAATCTAATTTAATGAAAGTTAATTAGTAAATAATAATAATAATAAAATATTAATTTAATTTAAGAATTTTTTTATTAATTAAATAATAAAAATTATTTATTTTACTAGTGGGTAGCTTCATACTATTTCTCGATAACCTTATTTTGTTTTATTCACCACAGTCCCCATTAAAATATCACAGTCCCCAAAAAAACCAGGTTTTTCTTGCATATATTTTTGGAGAATGATATGAGCGTCTTTGCTGCACCTTTCCTTCCTCTTAACCCTTGTCAAACTCACACCTATCTCGCGCTATGATCCTACTTTATCTTTGCTGCTGCTACCATCCATAGTTCAAGTCCTAGCACTAACCATTTCCCAAAAATAAGGTACTCTCACTTCTGGAATGTTTCAAGAATACGTGGATAGGAAGCGACCCTCAGTCCCTCTATTCGTTTGAGTGAGATTCTGCAACTCAATTTAATGCCTGCAAAACCAGACTGATAAATGGTCTGAGGTCTCTCGACAAAATCTGTCCAATTATCCGATAACCTATAGTCGTGCTACAGGGACACCGTTTTTTAACACCATCTTCTTACACCCCTATGTGGCATTAACATCCACCATAGATTCCCACCCACCCAACCTCACCCAAGATATGCAGGCCCCCCTGCTATAAGAATGAGCCAACCATAACATGCCACGTTATGGTGTAAAAATAAGGTGTAGGAAATCCGGTGTTTTTTAAGTGTTTTCGGATAACCTATAACTTGCAACCCCAGACAATCTGTGATCGCCCATGTTATAGGAAAGGCTGACAAGATGGATCCCATCATATAAATGGTTTTAACTTAGAATTAGAGTTAAAATATTCAGATTAGACAGATACCAGATATTGAATATACTATAGAGGCACCTAGGCCCATTGACATTTCTGTCCCAAAGTAAATAATAAGAAAGGATCAAAATACATTCACCCTACAGCAATCCGTTCAACACTAAACAATTTACCTTCTTTTCTATCAAGATTTTCCAACTGTTTTGACATGCAACTAATATCAGCCTTTAAGGAAGCAGGGTTGTTTTCTGCTTTTTTCACCTCAACGCTTGCCTTCTCCAATCCATAAGCTTATATTCCTGGCTGAAGTAAAATTTAACAGGCTGTCCTCGGAGCCATGATGTGTTAAACCCAAGTTTCTCTGCAACCTGTATCTTTTCTTCCCACAACTCAATTAAAACTGGAGACACATCAACAGCACAACATTGATACATATCCATGACAGAATTCATTATATCTGTGACCACCATGACATCAGCAACATACAACGGCGGGGAACTCCACTAAAAGCTATATGACCATATTTCAACCATATATTCTTTCTTGCGTTTACTATAACTGTGCTTGCGTTTTCAGAATACTGAAGCCACCAACATCTTCAACTTTTCAGAATCAAGAACGGATCCATGACCAGCGCTTAGATAATACAACTCGACTTGAAGCCATACGACCATACTTCCACCATATTCTCTCATATGACTCTGCTTACCGAAGCCACCAACATTTTCAATTTCTCAGGATCAACAACGGATCCATGCCCCTCTTTATGCAAATGACCAGCGCTTGGATAATAAGATGAATGAGAAAAATCAACCGAATTTGGTGCTCCCATAATAGCTCCTTCTACTTCATCAACCTTTTCTGCCAAAAGGAGAGCTTATTAGATAAATATTAGAAGAAGAAGAACATTTACATGGTGCGAAAGCGAAAGCTATTTATCAGACCAAAACTCGTCCACTTAATCATCTTCACTTTGGATCTACAATCCATTACGCAAAGTCTCATGTAAAATGAGCATATATAGCAAACACCTAGGCAAGCAGATCCAAATCGCATGATTTCAAGTATTAAATCAGGGCTGAATAACTTCGATACCGAACTTAATTTTGTGTACAATATAATTTGAACAGCATCAATATCATAAGCGACGGGTTACCTTACTGGATACATCTGCCCTTCCTGGGGAACTATCATAATCAGAGTTCTCCATAAAAAGAAAATGTGACGTATCAGCAACTTCTCTCATTGCTTCTCTCTGAAGATTAAAAAAAAAAAAAAGGAGGTCACTTGCTCAATACATATATCTCAACAAGGAGATTAGATGATACATAAGTTTAACTAGACCCACCTTTCGTAAACGACTAGATACTACGTCAGAGCCCTGAAGCAGGTAAACCCACAGATGACTCTGCCTTTCTCCATGTGTATGGGTCAGACCCAAATGGCAAAAGTCTACTCATCCTGGTAACTAATCGGTTTGTATTGAGGTACTAGATGGATAAGCTTGCTAGGTGTAAGCTAATTTTAGTATGATCAGCATTTCAAGACGAAAAGCAACTCTTTGTGTGACATCTTCATAACCAAACTTCTTTGCACCAGAGGTCGCCAAGAACGGCCTGTTAAAATGAACATAATCTCCCCAAAGGTCAGAATATTGAACGAAGTACATGGTAAAAAAAAAAAAAAAATAGTCCACAATTTCACACTTGGTGGTGTCGGCTAAAGACAAAGTTTGGCATATAAGCTAAAAAAATGACCAGACTCTATCTAATCAGAGGGTTTGGTGTCCAAATCCAATCTCAGATTGAGCTCCCCATGGCCTCATGAGACTCGATCTCACATTAGACACTATCTGAGATAGTGCCTATAAATTAGGTTCAGTCTCATAATGAGTATGGTTTGGGGCTTTATTTCCGATAGAGCCTGGTTTTTGGTTATGCTTTCGCTACGAGCGCATCATTCTAAAGCCATTTATAGCAAATAAATTTGGCAGGTTTTACCATTTTCAGTTGTGCATGGTCTCAAGTCAACTAGAAATACTTACAGCTCTAAAGAGAAAACACCTCCATTGGATTCTCCAGACGCCTGAAATGAACAACCTATAATCCAGCAAGATACGTGTTAATAAAGAAAATTACAACAAGCAAGGAGGGTTTTTGATTGAAAAGGAGGAATATGTTAAAAGAAAATACAAGAGGGATTTAAAAAATCAGTTGAGGAGGGAAGAACATAAATCTTACCTTTGAGTCATATTCTTCCCCTTGATGTTCTTTGGTTGCCATTAGAGAACAGGACAGAGAGACAGCTATAGAGGATTTTTGGAGGAGAAGTTTAGAAGAGGAAGTGAGAGTGATCTTGTCAGGTTACCTAGTTGCATCGAGCAGTAACAAGCCAAACTACCCTAGCAGTAACAATACATGTGAACAGCTTTCTGACATAAAATAAATAAATTATCTGCTATCTAAACATGTTAACCAAAGGCCACATCCATCTACCTCAGCCTGGAGTACTGACCCTACTGCCAGAAAGCTTTGAAATTAAGTTTGCACTGGTCATTTTTTTAGAGTAGATCTAGAGAGAGCGCTTGCTGCACTCACCCAATCCAAGTATACATTCTAAGGATTTATAACGATTCGTTATATCTACTGGCCTCTGCATGAGTAACTAGCAATGGAAGCATCTGCTAAATTTCTTTTCCTAAAAATGCGGAGTTCAAGCATGTAGATGATTATCAGAAAAATCAGCTCATCCCTGTACCTCGTAATCATTTCTGTGTCAGCTGGATTTTCTGAGGATGGGTTTTAAAGGCTATAAACTATCCAAACAAAAAGTCATTTTGACTCCAGGTGAAGTTTTACAACTCCAGGGGAAAAACAGATGGATCTTATAATTTCAAGAAAGTAATCAGGTATATGGCCCTTCGGATATATATGGCATTATCACGGGCCATCAGTAAATCCTAGTATCAAATAGAAACCGAAGATGGCGTAAAAATAGATCTGGTCATACACGGTGGGGTAACTGGAGTGATGCACCTAACTTCAGTCAAAACAATATAATGCAAATCTAATACAGTATGTATATGCTGGAAATACTTTCATCATCATGTTTACCTTTAGTTAGCTTTAACAGACTGTGGAGATTGAAAACCTCTCCACATTCAGAGGAACAACTGCAACACCAAAACCTGATAATTTTACTAAAAATCTTTAGAGATCCTTGCGGAAATCCCAGAAGCAACCGAATACTTATTACTTTCATAGCAGGCAGTCTTGAATGCTGCATAAATAACGGGATCAGCATTCCGATCTTTATCCAATAGTTTATGATAGAATTCAGCAGCCATTTCAACTTTCCCTTCACAGCAAAGTTTCCTCACTAATGTTGTTCCTGTTCTAATCCACGACTTGGTATCTAATTTATCCAAAACAGCCATTGCTGTAACTGAATCTTCCAACATACAATACTCATAAGCTACTGTTAATCGAGTAACTTCACAAGGAGAAAATCCTTTGTCTATCATGGAATCATAAAGAATGCGTGCCTCTTTGAGCTTTGATTCCTTACAAAGACCGCTTATTAAAGCCCCATATGTAAGTGAATCAGCTGTAGAACCCTTCTTTGACATATTTTGAAAGATCTCCAATGCTAAACTAGAGTTTCCATCTCTACAGTACCCACATATCAGTGATGTATAAGTTTGTTTGGTCGGAACCAAACCCTGATTAAGGGCTTCCTTTAAGAACCTTTCTCCCTCTTTCATATCTTTTTGCCTGCAAAATGCTCCGATCAAGGAAGTATAAGTATGAATGTCAGGACAGCATCCGGCAGTGATCATTTTGCTGAAAACCTCCATGGCTTTCTTAGTGTCAGACCGTCGACAATGCTCAGAGATTAGTATGGTGTACGTGATATGATCAGCTCGAAGTCCTCTTTCGAATCCAATTTCAAGCATCCTATAAGCCTCCTGTAAATCACCCCGTTTACACAGACCATTAACTAGTGAATTGTAAGTATATATATTGGGGTTGCAACCTTCTTCCACCATTTGTTCCATCAATTCATTCACTCTAACAAAATTCCCTACTTTAGCATGCCCGTCAATGAGAGTAGTATAAGTGTTAGTATTAGGGGCCAACTCTTGTTCCTGCATTCTCCTTAATAACATTTCAGCTTTATCCAGTTTCTTCTCTTTGCAATAGCCGCTGATCATAGCTGTATAAGTATGAACATTTGGCTTGTACTTCTCACTTCTAACGAGCTTCAAGAACAACTTATATGCTTTGTCTGTCCAACCTTTCTTGCATAAACCATCAATCAAAGCTGTATGTGCATAAATATTCGGCTTCCAACCTCTTTTCACCATCTCTTCTAAAACTTCAAAAGCTTGTTTAATACTTCCTTGCTTACATAACTGACTAACCAAAGCACAGTAATTTATCACATTTGGAGGAGAACCCATTTCACACATTTTCTCAAAAACCCCGAAAACTTTACCTACTGATCCTTTCTTACAAAACAAATCTATCACCGCAGTACACGTAACACCATCCAATAAAAAACCTTTCTCCATCATCTCATTAACCCACTTTTCAACTACTAAAACACCACTACCCCCTCTACAATGACCAATAATCATAGTCCTGTAAGTGCAGGCATTAGGAGAAACACCTCTGTCAGACATTTCAACAAACACATTCTCTGCTAACTCCATCAAACCAGATTCAACAATAAACCTTAACACACAATTCAATGTATGAACATTTGGAGGTAAACCCAAGTTATGAATCTCAAAAACCATGTTAATAGCATAATCAAGTTTACCAATCTCATAAAAATTCGCAACCATATGTCTTAAAACTTCATGGGTTTTTTCAGGATAACCAGATTGGATAAATGAAGAAGCGGTGGTAATATAAAAACGCATAAAATGACGATACTGAGGAATTATAATTGCCCAGTAGAAGAAACTTAAAGCTACCATAGGACCTGAATTGTTGATTAGAGAAGCAATGACTGTAATTGCTTGTTCTGGGGTTAAATGAGAAGGTTCGATTTGAAGATTTAAGTATTTGGGCATTATTGTTGTTAAGTCGGATTGGTATGAAGTATAAGATTCATTTACTAAATTGCAGATTGTGGAAACTGAAGTTTCGATTTTAGTACAGGGTTCTGGTGGCAGTGGGGGTTGGGAAGAGAAGGAGGATAGGAAGAAGAAGAAAGGGTTCGGGTATTTTGATAATGAAGAAGATGAAGAAGACCATAGTAGTTTGCAGTGAAGTAATCGAAGTTTTGAAGGACATGAAAGCATGGAAAACTGAAATGGGAGGAATTTGGCCGGTGGTGGAGTATGAAAAAAAGAAAAAGGAAAAGGCATTGGTTTTGTTGCGGCAGATGCTAAGTTAAATTAAAGAAAGGGATTATTGATAAAGTACCCCCGAAAGACAATGTTCACTAATAAAGTACCCCCGAAAGATTACACTTTTCTAAAGTGCCCCTACCATCCATTTTTCCGTCAAAAGTCTTCACAGTTAGTCAAAAGTCAAAATAAGTCAAGAGTCAAGTCAAAACGATAGGCCAAATTACAATCTCACCCTTTTGGAAACCTAAAGTCGAGAGAAAGAGAAACATTTCTCATTTCTTTTCGTTGTTTCCAGAGAGAGTTCACAGAGACGAGAGATAGGCGATTTTCTAGGGTTTGCAAAATTTTAGTCTTAACGATCGATTAGATTTACTGAGATGAACTCAAATGATGATGGAAGCAAATCGGTGATGGAAAAGGAGAAGGTCATGTCAAGGTGAAGAAAACAAACCCTAACCCTAATTTTATATGTCGAATCTGTACTTGCATGATGGGTTAAAGTTGATTTTGTTGATAAAAGATGACTTTAGTCGAAGATTCGAATCTGTTTCTGTCATTTCTTTATGCTTTTGGTGACGAATCTTCACTTTCCGATGATTCCCTTTGTTTATCTTCCTTTTGTTATTGTTTTCTGAAAAAAACAGTAACAGCATATAATGGCCAGTTACTGTTTTCTGAAAAAAACGGTCAACAAAAGGGTATTTTAGAAAAGTTCAAAAAAACGGGGGTACTTTAATTTAGTACATTTCAAACTAGGGGTACTTTATCAAAAATCCCTTAAAGAAATGCGGGCTACCACTTTGAAATTTGCTGAGGCCCACATCATTGTTGATTGTCGGTTTGGTTTTAGTTTATCTTTGGGTACACTAGAATTTTTGATAGCTTCTCCGATGGTGGTTGTGTAAAATTCATATGTGGTACTACGGGAAGACATCCTCTACAACTAGTTTTCCTAAATTTAAGGATTAAAAAAGAATCCTTCTCCAACCCATATATATTTTTCCTTTGTTGTAATATATTTTTTAATTTAATTTTTAGATTTTATTTACAAAAATAATATATTTTCCCTTATATTTAATGAATTAGATTTATACTTTAATTAATAAAAGCTGACGTGGATGGGAAGACATCCTCTAAGTGAACCTCTAGATATAGAGGTTGAGATAGAGGATGTCCTCCTAAAATCATGCAAAATCATCTCAATATTGGTTATAGAAGATATGGTTGGAGAATGATTTTTTGAAAAATATAAGTGGATCCCACGTGGATTTAAACTTTTCTCTCCATGCACATTCCATTGGAGAAGCTCTTAGGCCGGTTCCTATGGGACCATGTAACTCAACATTTGCAATCCCACGTGGCCTAGTAAAAGTTTTTTGGGGCAATGGTGTCGACAGAAAAAGGGTTTGTCGACAGAAATTTTGTCGGGGTCGACAGTTTTTCCATCGACATATGGTTTTGTTGTCGACGATAGAAATTCTGCAGGTGTCGACAGATTTTCCATCTATGTCGACATTATTTGTATCGACTATAAATTGAGCCATTAAGAGACGATTCTTCTCATCTTCTTCTCAACTCTTCTTCTTATTCTTCTTCTTCTTTGTTTCTTCTTCTGTAGTTCTTTTTTTCATAACCAAAACATTTTTTGGTCGATCATGAAGCGATTAACAAAGTCAGTAAAGGCTGCGATTGGGACTTCTAAAAAGAAGAGGGAAAGCAAAAAAAAAAAAAAAGGTCTAGAAGAGGTTGATGATTACCACGATCAGCCCACTGGTATCAGTTGGACTCAAGATAAAGATCACAAGTGGGCTAATGTCAGAAAACTCTGTAGTCCTAGTATTATACCGCAACATTTATCAAGGAATAATAAGCCCATAAATTTAAAAGGAGATAAGTTGTTTTTTTGTTTTTGTCCAGCTGTGTATTGGTTATAATTTCATACGCCCATTTTAATTAGTAAATATTACGATACATATAGGCACATGATTAGTTAAAGCTACATACGATAAACTTCCACCTGCAATTAAAGAACGAGTAAATAGGTACCCATGGAAAGAGTTTATTTCATCGACTCTCACAATGAGAAAGGTAAGATAATAAGGTCGATAATCGAGCGGTACTGGAGAACTTCAAACACGTATTTCTTCAGAGATTTTGAGGTGGGTAAGTTTTTTAATTAGAATTTTAATTGGGGCAAACCAATACTATTTATGCGCATACTTTGATTATTAAATATGATGATGCATATAGGAATTGGACCGTTAGATTGGTACATGATCACCGGCATAATATGCAATGGACCGGAGATTCCATACAACCACGCCAAATGGAAAGATGGTCGCTGGGCCGAACGACTTCCTTTACTAAAACGGTATGGGTCATTTGTAAGAGGTAACGTTTAAGTGTTGCAAACTTGAGAGATTTTTCGGTCCAATATTGCAAAACATACGAAAAGAATGAAGATTGGCCTGAAGATGATTACGATGATATCGAAAGAGTATTTGTATTGTGGATTATATCCTATAGTTTTTTCTCCAATGCTAGTTTGATGGCACCTTTTGGTTTTCTGGAGACTTTGGAAAACTTAGACATCGCATATAAGTATGATTGGGGAACTCCAATTTTAGTAGAGCTACACAGGAGCCTGAGAGGTCTCCTCCAGATCATCCAATAGCTTCGATGCATATCATCACAGCATAGAGGTAAGAAAGCCTAAGCTTCTTTTCATCAAATGTTTTATTCTTTACCTGCAACAATAATGTAATTTATTTTATCTTCGCAGTTCTGGTGGTACATTCAGTTTAAAGTGAACCATCCCACTTTGCTAGTCAAGTCCCTACAATTTCCAATTATGAAGATGTTTCAACAAGGAAATTAGGCGCTGGTTCAGCTAACAGATGGAACCACAAGCAGAAATTTGAGCCGTCTACAAGGAGCACAACGGACCACTTCAACTTATAAAGGTAAAGCGTACACTGAATGGGACCAATGAGGGAATGATGAAAATGTCACCGAGATGTATAACAAGAGCTTGAGTATGTGTGTATTGTATAGCCCTATATCAAAAGAGGGTGTTTGGTACTATGGAGAGAGACTCATATTTCAGCATATGGGCGAGTTAGTAAAAGCACTCAACCCGTTTGACAACGGCATAATTTCGAAGGCCGATTATGAACAGGTGATAGAATCTTTGGGGGAGTGGGAGACAGATATGGATGATAGGTTTCGGCTGACTCAAGGGACAACCAAAGAAGAATACGATAAATGGTTTAGACAGGTTGTCGATCCAACTATATATTTACAAAGACAGAAAATTATGGTAGGTCTGACGTTCCAGCAGTAGGTAGGCTTTCACTAGGTGGTAATTTCCTTCCCTCACATCCGCCTTCGCAATTTCACCCAGGCGCTCCATCTTCTACACAAACATATTTTTACCCTACTCAGCCATATTCTACGGATTTACCATCTTTTACTTGGGATGTTCAGACGATTGATGCCAGTAGTGGAAATCTGGTTTCATACTCGTTGAATAATGCTCTTCCTGGAGAGTTTGAACCATACAGTATGGTAGATGCTCCATGTGAGGTGCTTCAACAAAGATGTAACGTTTATCACAACCTCTTGTGTACATTTCAACTTATGCACATTGAGGAGATGAACAAGTGGAGGACAGACTCATTCTTTAACCTTGATCGAAACACTCCAGGGATGAACCATACCCATGTTGTCCCAGCTTACAATCATAACAATCTTAGTAGAAGAAGTCCGACCTCAAGCACCCCGAGTAGGATTGTAAGTAGTGGAGGAAACCCAGATAGTAGCAGCGGCGGGCCTCGGACTCGCAACTCAAACAACAGTCCCAATGTTCATACTACTCCTCCAATGACGATTCGAGCTCCCCCTGTTTATGGTAACCAACCTTTTCATGGATCCAATGTCAGTCCAGTGAGTGTACCAGGGTCCTTGTTGGCTGGCTTACCGCAGCATCAACCATGGAACCATAACTGGGTTCCATCGCAACATGAAAACAACCCATCGCAACAAGAAGACCCTTATATTCCTACGGAGAGAACATTCCAGTGGTATGATAACTTTAGAGTAATTCAGACCGTAGCTTATCAGGATTATGGTCCGGCTAATGATTTTGAAGCTACCACAGTACCAGGTAGCTCTTCTGGGTCCCAGATGGATGTTGATGCAGATACTCAACAAGATTTGCGTAGCAGAGGTGCTGAGTTTTTTGGATTGGCGCAGCAAAGCATCGTCATCCCTGGATTTCCTCAGGATCCTAATCAAGGATCCGAGTTCTAGTTTGCCAACATGTTGGGTTTCTTTTTATGTAGTTTTTCTCTTCTTCCTGAATTAAAAAAGTTTGTGTCCTAATCAACAATGTTTTATCTTTTGGTATCTAATCAATGCAAGTTTTCCTTATATAGTTTAACTTATCTGAACGAGAATCGTAAATCAACTATTTCATTAATTTGCTTGTCGCATTACATTAAATTTAAAGTACACCATGTTCGGCCATTAATAGAAACGGCGAGTATTTTGGCAACACCCCAAGGATATTGAAACAACAATCATAACGGAAAGACTTTCCATTATGCGTACTCTCCACTCCTCTAACGCGTCATCAATGACTTCGTCGTTGGTTTGACCAACGATCCTTACTCGATGTTGTAGAATTACTATTTGCAAAAACGTATTAACCTTTCGATTGATCTTGCAGAAACGACCAGCCAATGACTTTTCAGTATGACTTTTAATGTTTCCAGGATGCTCTTTCAAATAATCTTCTAATATCGTACCCCATAAAGTTGGCCTTCCGAAATTCGATTGTCTGGGATTGGCGTGTTCCATCGTTTGTCGCACATAGTTTATACAAATGCATAAATCCTCTTCCTTAGTGAACCTAAAATGACGATAACGCGGTTCATATTGAGGAGATCCTGCTATTTTCAAACCGAAGAAGGAGGACAGTGGAGACGAAGGTGTGACTAAATGAGGTTGAAATTGCTCATTTATAGGCGAGCTCATAAACGAGTGCTTAGATGAGCTGAATCCTATCGATGTCGATGGAGTTTGTATTTGTCGATGGAATTTCGATCGACGATACTATTTATGTCTCACTTTGCAACTTTGCAACATCGTTTAGGCTGTTTGTTGGGTCCATAGCCAGCCAAAACACTCATATTGTGTGTAATTTGTGTCCCATAGGAAGGGGTCTTAGTCTAGGGTTAAATAATAATTATTTTTTTTAATGCGGGACTGTTTTTTATGTGGGCATGTGAGACCAATCAAGTTAGGTAAACAGAAACGCTCTGAACCGATAATCCACCCAAAAATCACTAAAGCCTGCCCAACTAACCATCGAGCCGATACAGTCTGAGGATAGTGTGTCATTTTGAGAATCGTTGATCTCGGCTCGGTGAGTAGTTTGAGGTACTACTTACCTTAGTATATGCCTACAAGCGTCTAACTTGTTGAAATCGAGTTATACAATGAGACAAATTTCAATCAATTAGCTTAAAATCATCTGAATTGTTTCTCATTCACTGAATTGGGGTGGTTTTCAGTTCACCAAATTATTTAATCGAATTGTATCATCTTAAAGAATGAGTAATCGAGGTGCTTGCATCACTTGTTTCATCGCAAGTTGTGTTTACTAGGTTCTATCTCCCGAGTTATTTCTAGTTGTAGTGCATTAATAGTATCAAAGGCACTCAAAACATGTAAGAAAAACAACTTTCTCACTAAAACATGAGCTACCAACCATCAAGGGCCCTCCTCTTTCGAGGATAAGGAATCACTGAGGGAGTAGTGTTATAGAACCAGAAGACTAAGTCGGTTTATAATTGAGTCTTCCGGGTAGCGGAGGGGTAGATAGGATGCCCTGGGAGTACATTACTTCTGGAATGTTAGGCTCCGGGCCGTAGGTTACATGGGTGCGGGTTTAAGGATGCATATGGAATATGGCGTCCACAAAAGCTAAATCTGTAATGTCTAAAATTCAGATTTCACCATAGCAAACCACCAGAATTCGAAGTCCAAAGTTGATAACCAAAAGCAATAATCCAAAATTGAAGTTAGCTTGCATCCACACACTGCACACACTTTTGTTCACAATTGAGAACCTTAAGAAGTTGGAAAAAGCATCAGAAAACATGATTTCTTGTATTTTTAACCACGCACAGGTGAACAAATTCAGTTTTGCAATGTAAAGAAGATTAGTTGGGATAAGGCACTAGCAGCACTTATGAGCATCGGCAGCTGAATTGAAATATGTATGTGTTGGTATAAAATTTGGTTAGAGATTTTATACATAACAGCCATCGATTAATTCTGAGCTAAATAAGATTAACATGAATCGACTACATAATAAACAGTTCGAAGCTAAGTTAAACATACATTCAACACTCTATAATTAGTTAAGAACATGACCTTGTATTGATATTAATGAGTTTTAAACCTTTAAGTGATTACGCTAAAAGGGATATAAGCATATGAAATCAGAGTAGATTAGTGCTTGGTAGCTACTGAGTTTCTTTCAAAAGTCCTTAAGGCTTACCAAAAAATCCAACCCTTACAAATGAATTCGAGCTCTCTTTATATAGTAGCGAAATACAAAGTGGAATACAGCTAATAAGACACGATACACAATCGTGTGTGTCAGATTCTGTCGAGTAGGTTGGTTTGCATGTCGAAATGTCATCGAAGCTTAGGGTAGTAATTCCTTCTTCGATTGACCATGTCTGGTCTTCGATGGTTTCAGAGTCATCAATGTGAGTCTTCTCTTCGATGGTCCCTCATTTCGAAACCTGTTACCAGACACGGGTTTGGATATCTTCCTCGTTCTGACAACTATTGAAGGCTCAACCATTTGTCTTGCTTCGCAATTCCTTCATGGATTCCAGACTGTCTTTTTAAAACGTGTACGGTCTTGATCACATGATTAGGACAACTAATTGTTGCACGATGAGTATTCAATTTATTCCCTACTTCGCACATTTACCAAGCTATCCTGCTCCCCATTTAGGATGTCGACGCGTGACTCGATGGACTTATGCCCCCACAATTTTCCTATTTCCTTATCCGGGAATCGAAGATTCTGGAGAAGGAAACCTTTAATTCCTCGACATGAATCGATTAATTCTGAGCTAAGTAAGATTAACATGAATCGACTACACAATAAACAGTTCGAAGCTAAATTAAACATACATTCAACACTCTATAATTAGTTAAGAACATGACCTTGTATTGATATTAATGAGATTTAAACCTTTAAGTGATTACGCTAAAAGGGATATGAGCTTATGAAATCAGAGCATATTAGTTCTTGGTAGCTACTGAGTTTCTTTCAAAAGTCTTTAAGGCTTACCAAAAAATCCAACCCTTACAAATGAATTTGAGCTGTCTTTATATAGTAGCGAAATACAAACTGGAATACAGCTAATAAGACAAGATACACAATCGTGGGTGTTAGATTCTGTCGAGTAGGTCGGTTTGTATGTCGAAGTGGCATCGAAGCTTAGAGCAGTAATTCCTTCTTCGATTGACCATGTCTGGTCTTCGATGGTATCAGAGTCATCGATGTGAGTCTTCTCTTTGATGGTCCCTCATTTCGAAACCTGCTACGAGTCACGGGTCTGGATATCTTCCTCGTTCTGACAACTATTGAAGGCTCAACCGTTTGTCCTGCTTCGCAAGCTCCTTCATGGATTCCAGGCTGTCTTTTTAACACGTGTACAGTCTTGATCACATGATTAGTACAACTAACTGTTGTGCGCTAAGTCTTCAATTTATTCCCTGCTTCGCACACTTACCGAGCTATCCTGCTCCCCATTTAGGATGTCGACGCGTGGCTCGATGGACTTATGCCCCCACGGTTTTTCTATTTCCTTATCCGAGAATCGAATATTCTGGAGAAGGAAACCTTTAATATTCCCTTCCTCGACACGCGTCCTTGCCTTTACTCATGTAACTGACACACGTTAGATCTAGGTTTTGAAATCATCGCCCCTTTTCACCTTCTAACCTGATGCGCCGGTTCATTCTTCTTCACCATTGAAACCAGATTCCACCTCCTATTTCTTTCCTTCTCTCTGCAAAAATCTTTCTCCTTCCTTGAATTCAAATTCTCTCTGAAACTTTCTTGTCTTTCCTTGTATTTTCTGATTCTTCAACATTCTCCAGTTGCTCTTCTTCTTATTTTGATTTAATGGTGAGTTTCCTGTTCTTGGATTATTAACTGAATTTGAAGTTCTTACCTGTTCTTAACTCTTGTCTTCACTATCTTTTGTTGTTGTATTTTCAGGGACTCAAAGAAAGGAAGACAAAATTATGTGGGAGGATAAGGCTAGGATAGCCGGCTATGGCAAGAATGCATTTATTTATGCAGAAGTGGCCAATACCAAATTTATGTCCCCCCAACTACTTCAAGATCATAACTGTAATGTTGGTCGAATAGTTGTTTCCGGCGAGCAGTTAGGTGTTGGACTTCCCTTTCCTCTTTAAAAGGCGTCGAACCCACTTTTCTATAAGATCATCTCCATGATTGACCCTCCTCGAGGTATTATGCAGCTGGCTGGTAATTATATTCGCTTGTTCAGGGGTTGCTCGATCTGAGGATAAATCTAATTACTTCGATACTATTCCAGAGAACTCGGAACCTTAGACCTTTTGGACTGCAAAGAATTTCTTTAAGCATTACATCCTTGAGATGGCCTTGAAAAAAAAGTTTGCTCCCTGGGGTATGAGGTTTAAGAAAAATCCTAAAAGAAAAACATGTCCTCGATGATGTAGACCCTACTGGATATAAACCGAACGATCTTCTTCGTCATTCGAACGATGACGTTTGGTATACCAAGCCCCAACTTATCGATGGAACCCTTCTATATAGCTGGAAAGACGAAGCGAAGAAGATTCCTTGAACCTGCTTCGAGAAAGGTCATGATTTCAGGGTCTTCGACTTCTTCAAGATACATTTTTCTGAGGAGGAGCAAGAGCAGTCGAGGAAGAAGATTGTTATGATGAAAGAGAAAGTTGATGCGGTAATTTTTTTTTACTTGTATTCTTTTGGATGTTTTTTTGGATTTGTTATCTTATATGGCTTCGTGTTTTTAGACGGAAAAAAACAAATACAAGGATGGTAATCCGAAGAATACCAAGCGAGCCCGTGATGGAAAGAAGGCAACCAATCGGGTAACAAACACCACCTGCCTCAGTTATGCTTTAGGTATGGATACCTGACTTTGTTTGTTTCCTGATAGATTAGTTGTTATTAAGAAGGGCGGGGTGGATGAGGAGTTGGGTGGTAGTGGTGATCTGATTTTTTTCTTTTGGTGATCCGAAGCGTGGTAATGTTGTTTCGAAGGGTGGTATAGGAGTTACCACAAGAGCGAGAAAGAAGAATATGCGGTCTGATAATGAGAAGGGTGAGGAGTCCCCTAGAGGTAATGTTGAAGAAGAGAGAGAGAATGATGAAAGCGAAAAGGACATCGAGGAGGACAAAGTGGAAGAGGTAAGCAGAAAGAGAAAAATATTTGTTTCATCCCCCAAGGGTCAACCGGTTAAGAGGTCTTCGACTTTGTGTCAGTCCAATCCAACTCGAGATGAGGTTGTGGGATCGAAGATAATTACTTCGTCTTCTTCTACAGGTGCCTTCGAAGGGAACTTCGATGTCTCGGACTTGAACCTTAATCCCTATGGTCTAATGTTGGTCACTTCAGAAACTTGTCCATTGTGCACTCCCGAGTCCCTTCTTTCGATAGGTCTTCCTCGCTGCCTCCCACACTTGCCCAATTGCTTCAGAGACATTACACCGAAGATGAAATGAGAAGTATTGTCGAAGGTGCAATTCGATCTGTCTCTTTTACTCATGATATGGCCGCTCACTTTAAGGCATATGCTGGAGATCCTTTGAACGTTCGTTTGGATGTTGTTATCTGTACCCACTTGTCTCGCATGTTTGCTG
>JAJJMA010219869.1:22552-33161 GCA_023529015.1 Papaver nudicaule | reverse complement strand
ATGTTAGTCACGACGACTAGTCGTACGACTCTACTCTACTCAACTCAACTACGCAATATCTGCGTACCACTCGCTCGAGACATCAAAACATCACACGGGGGATAACTTTAGGGGTACTGGTCTGGCGGTCTACGGCAGTTGAAAGAAACTGATGGAGATAGTGGACAGTTACGAGAAGATGGCGCGAGTGGGCATGTTCCACACGACTCAGGCAGTTACGGAAACCAACGCATGTCCTCCACTCCTCCACTCTTCCACGACTTCCACCTTCTCTGTCGAGAGATCAGGGTGAGTTCAAACTATAAATAGAGGCTTCCTCTATTTTTCAAGGCAGAACATCAGAAACGTTCAGAACACCTAGAACACACAGAACAGAAACAACCAGAGCCTCAGAGAAAACACCTGAGAATCGAAACACGTTTCTAGCCTTGGAGATTTCCAGTCGACTTCACGACGGAGATCTTGAACTCTTACACCCAAATCACATCCTCAACCTGATCTCAAGTTTTTTCGTTGTTTCCCTCCCTAGACCAACCTCTATCCTCTCTGTGACCGAAGCAAGACGGGAACGGCCATCCTTGGTTTAGGCTTGTCTTGTTCGACTTTGATCTCCGAGCACTACGAAAGTACCCAGAGATGGTACATTGTTTTTTCCAGGTAAAAACACATACCAACGCTAGTGGGTTTGACCGGACAATGCCCTAACAATAAGCTCCAGCCTTGACCGTCACTCCCCTATTGTGCTACTTTATTATCGAGGCAAAGCATAGCAGCTAACCACCATAAGTTCCCTACTTTACTTGGGATAAATGGAGTATCAGAACACCACCATGTTCTCTCGGAAGATACCTAGTATCCTTGATATCCACCCAATATACTGAGACAAAATGGGTACCTATGGCCTCGATAGCCAGTGTTTGCTTTAAAACAGGAAAGTAACTCAAAGCCTTTGGGAAGGGTGATCCGTAAGCCCCCACTAGCTTGGTTTACTATCTCCCACATCGAAGTAAGCCCCGGAATTACGCCTCAAGTAACCTAAGGAGCGTATAGTATTGCAAAGATAAAACTCGTGCTTGATCACGAGATGCAAAAACAGAGCGCATATGGTAGAAAAATCAATTACCAGCAAGACAAGCAGAAAATTCATTACGAAGGAAGAGCAGTGATGCTCAATAATACATAGCTTACAACATAAACAAACAAAAAGGGAAAAGCAGGCCCTAGACAAACAAAGAAAAGTACAACAAGATAGCAGAAGGAATATAACATCTTCTAAATGGTACCCTCGGTACCCTCCTTAGCACCAGCATCGACAGTTTTGGGAGCACGTTCGGCATCAGCTTTAACAACTCGATCATCAGGTTCAGCACCTTTACCAGTTCTTTCACCAGAAGTTTTGACAGAACCCTTCGAAGGTTCCTTAGTCGACTCATCGGCGAAACATTCTCACCTTGATTCCCTTTCTCTTTTTCCTCTAATACACCGCCATTTCCTTCACTTGGATTATCGCCCTCTGTTGTATGCACATCCACCACCTTTTCTTTTACAACTGGCTGCTCGCCCCTGATTCCTCCACCGAATTGTCATCCTCTCCCATATCCTCACCCTCAACATCATCATCAGCAATGACCTCTCCATTATCCCATTCCTCTACCTCTTCAATCCCAGCTTTCTCTTCCAACAACTGTGCTACTATATCCTGAACCTCCTCGACAGAAACTAATTCCTTATCAGACTCTAACAATGCATTAGGATCATTCGTACCATTACGATAAAAGGGAGGTTGCATTCCGAATTTCCTGAAAAGATCACGAACATGCATACGGCTGAACAAAGCAGTCCGTTCAGACTCCCCAGCAATATGTTGATTCAGTGAAGCAACCTTTTCCTTAAGAAGCTTAATCTCACCATCTTTATTATCTCGACTCTTCTCTAGTAACCCAAAATCAACTTCTTTATTCTTCAGCTGAACCTCCAGTTTTAAAGCCAGTTCGCATTGAGCCTTCAAGTTTCCAGAAAGGGAGTCTCGTTCACCAGCAACAGTTTCGAGCTGCTTCCCCAAGTCTATCACATCCCCTGATCACAAGTAACAAAATATCAGTTCCAATACTTCAAAAACAAGAATTTGAAGAAAAACCAATAAACAAACACTATCTTACCCCTGTTTTCCCAAGCTCTTTCGAAAGATTACCGTTTTTCTGGCGCAAGCTCAGCAACTCCTTGTCAAGACGAGTAATCTCATTTCCTTGAGACCGAGACAACTCCAGCAAGTACATCCCATGATGATAATTCTACCACAACAAACAACACACAACTAAGCAAAAAGCAACAGTCAACAAAAGCTTACAGCAGCTAAAGGAGACATGCTTACCGCCTCGAGGAACGCTTGGTGCTTCGTCCATTCCGAGCCAAGGGTATTTGTCTTCCAAACGCCAGAAAAAGCATGTGAGACAAAAGTGGTAAGAAAGGAGTCGAGCTGACGATTCTGAGGGTCCTTGACGTATGCTTTCAGGTGATTAGCAATATCCTCGGCAAAAGGACCAGGTAGAGAACACCGCTCCATGAACTGTTGAATTTCCTCCTCAGAATAAGGTCTATGGGAAAATCTAGTCGGAACCAATGGATCGCCTTGGGAAGGTCGAGATTGTTAACTCAAAGAAGCGCTAACCAAATGTTCATTCGAACCATACACATCCAACCCCATACCAGATCGGTGGAGGTTGGATTCAAAATCAGGAGCAGTGGCATTAAGGGTAGCAGAGGCAATGGGTTTTTTGTTCAGCGCATCGCTATGAGATGGCTTCGACACAAAACTTTGGGAAGGCTGTTTGAGAACAAGAAAAACATAACTACAATTTTACTTGTGAAATTGTACTCCACCCAAGAATTTATTCCAAATCCTTTCTTGGGAAGGTCTTCGCGTTTTCCTTATGGAATGACATATAATAGGGGAGAGTTCTTTTGAACTTGTGCTTCATGGTAATATATTTTTGGGGTGTGCGACTGTGGAATTTGCGAGAAAACTACATCATTTATCTCTCGTTTCAGGTATGTTTACCTTTGTCTACATTGATTATTGCGATTTTATGAGGATTCCCGTACTTCTATTTCTTTGTCTATTTTATGACAAAAAGGGGGAGAAATCTTGAAGTAAGGGGGAGTAAAATCTTTCTACTACGACAATTGTCTAAGACATTGTCATAGGGGGAGTAAAATCGATGCGCTAAGTCATGTCATAGCAAAAGTTAGTGTATTGAGTAAGGGGGAGAACATATCATATTGTGTAGTATCTTTAAGCATCGGTGCAATATGCTTACAAGTTTTACATACTACTCAATTGCATAACAAACTCTTGTTGGACTATGTCCTTCTAGAAACCAAGATGTGTGGTGACTTTGAGTTTGTTATCTCTACCTTGAATCTTCACTTGCAGGAACACTCTTATCTGAAGACGCTGAAGATTACAAGAAGATCAAGTACATTATGGTTAGGGCTAAAAGATTTTACTTTTTGAATCCATATGTAAGATTGGTTTTGTCACTAAAATTGACAAAGGGGGAGATTGTTAGAGAATTGCTCGGTTGAACCCACTGATATTGCTATCTCAAGTCAGTTGTCAAGTTTAGGTGACAAAACACAATCCTTGATAAGTTTACTCTACAACCTCGGACTATGATAGTTTTAGGTAATCGAGACGAAGACCGCTGAAGACGAAGACCGAAGCTTACTACTTGATAAATCATAACATCCTCACTAAAAAGGTTAGAAAGGTTTTTCCTTTCTGTATCGTATTTACCATTTCTATCATACCAATAGTCTATGATATTGTTTATATGATCCGAAGGTATTCTAGGATTTCCGCCTTTGCACTTGTCACATCTGTGATAATATGTATAGGTAGAGTATGTTGAATTGTCTCTTGAAATGACCTCAACGGTGAACGCGTACATGAACGCGTGCATGTGTTGGTATGGCATTCCTGAGAACGAGCAAAAGTCTATATGAACGCGTTCATGAACGCGTACATATGAATTCACTGATTTATCCTGAATTCTCCTGAACTCCAATTGACTGCTCTATGAACGCGTACATATAAGACATGAGAAAACTTCCAACTTCCATATCTTGAAGTTTTCGGTCTTGACATGATTAGTTCTCGAACTTATCATTACTTGGCCCATGGAATTCAACTACTTAATCCAAGCGATGTTCAAACAAGTTTTGGACCAGAAGTCGCAAGCGATGTTCAAACAAGTTTTGGACCAGAAGTCGCAAACCTTCAATCAAGGTTGAGTCTTCTCTAACTATTGGCCTTGTCCAAAAGTTAATAGAAGATTGAGAACGGGTATTCAAGCTATGGACTTTTCTAGTTCCAGAACTTGTTTCACACCTACTCAAGGTTGCTTAATTTTCAAGCAAATCCTCCCTTGATGATCACTATAAATAGATGACCTTCTGCAAGATACAATCTAAATCCTCTACACATCTGTGTATCCTTGCATAAAGGTTGGTCGTCATCTCGAAGTCCTTTTGGACTACGACTATTGAAAGAATTCACTTGAGGATCGTGAAACACAGGTCGGAAGTAAAATTCCCGATCCTGTATCTTGGGTCGATTGAATATTTTCAATCTTATCACGACCAAGATTTGATAGAAACTTCATAAGGTAGATCTTGAATCGTAAACCCTAGAAGTTCCCAAACGCAAACTCACGAACTAGGTTTCATACTAAGTTCGTCAGGCGTTAGGAGGTAAAGTTGTTTAGGCTAGATCAATTAGCCCTATTCAACAAACAGATTTCCATTAACCTTGACTTTAAGTCTAAAGGAAATCACAATCGTATTCTTGTTTATTTACTTGGATACTTTTAGGCGTCCTGTTAGAGGCAGGGTAGCGCTAGTCTTCACGAAGGGAAGTGGAGCAACTCCAAGGCATGTAAAGGACGTCAGCTAGGGGAATCAAGTACGTAGGTTTCTGCGGGAGCCAAGAGACGTAAGAGCACATTGGTAGCTGAATTACTTGTAGAGTTAATTCATTCTCGATACAGTCCAGTCCGAAGTCTGAGAGTAGGCCGGCGTCTGTATGCTGTTAATACTGAGGGTGTTCACATATGGACGAGGTCCCGGGGTTTTTCTGATAGGTTTGCAGTTTCCTCGTTAACAAAATTCTGGTGTCTTGCATTACTTTATCTTCCGCATTATATTATCTCTGATCAATATATTTAAAGTATTGCAATTGTTATACATTGATTGAACCTTTTCTACTGAATCAATCTCTTTGAGATTAACAAGAACTCTTTCTTGTTTAGATTCGATTCTTAAATCAAGAACTCACCTCAGGTTACTTGAATATTGATTTGTGAGATCGTTCAAGTAAAACAATCACATATGTTCACGAAACTAAAAATTTGTGGTATATCTCGGTATCCCCTCTTTTTCTGGTAGGCAAATGGAGGAAGTACCATCCGATCCGATTGGTGCATTGAAGCTTGCTAAAGCTGTTGAAGAGCTAGGAACTTATACTATTAAATTACATCGATAACATATCCATATGATGGAACAAAGGGTGGCATTGTTATTTCTTCATGGTAGAACTTCTAACGCGTGTTTTTACTCATAAGATTTATGATCTCATTGGGTTCACACAGATGTTCCTTCCCCACACATGGGTACTAATGCACAGTTATATCAAAACTTGGGCAGCTACTTATTAGATGCATAAGTTTAAGATAGTTTTCCTGCGTTTTCACATCTTTATTTCTCAAACTCAGTGTGCGTGGGTTAGTGCAGGCTATGGCATGCATTTTGGATGAGTATCCAAAATTTCATGGTTACTTTCTGGCTATTGACACAGGAGGGCATGCAACTACTTATTCAGGAAATTAAGAGAAGTGCGGGGTTTATTCAGACTAGCTTCTAATGCTCATCAATGTTGAACCACTTTGTTGTTTGATGTTGTAGGATCCCAGTGGATCACTAAGTAGAGAAGCTGTAATAACACTTTTTTTCACTAGGTAATGGCTGAGAGTTTTATAGTGGGTTTTGCCTTTTTGCAATTGAATGGCCGGAAATTTTTGGTTTGTCAAAAAGAAATTTCATTGTACTTCAAAATGTGACTTTTTGCAGGGTCTAACTTTTCTAAGCATCGGACTTGAGTTCTTTTCTTTAACTGCTAGATTGTTCTTAAGGAAGGTGTTCCATCGGATCAACAAGCTTTACTTTTTCTAGCAAACATGTGGAAGATGGTTTTACCTTTACTGATTAAACCTAAAGGTACCCTACCCTTCACTTGGTCTTCAAGATCGGGGAGGAACTATGATAAGGCTATTCTCCTGCAAGCATATATACTTATTAATATTTTCACCTTCAATTTTCGCTAAAGTTTTGATTCATGTTTTAGCCTTTAAAGCAACCAGGTTCAATCAATTATAGGATAGGTTATTAATTTAACTTCTTTAAGAATCCTTATTAAGTTGACGTAGAACCTAATGGAGATCTGTATTAAGGTTGAAACTTTCTTTTATTCAGTTAATTTTGTCTAAGTGGTCATAGCGGTCATGAATGTATAATGCAGATATGTAGATTTGTTACTCAATAGAAATGTTCATCTTATTATGATATAGGGTTTCCTCAATATGTTTTTTGTGTACACTAATAAACCAAGAAGGTCAACAATTTCATAATCGCGTAAGCATTGCAATTTTATCAAATTTATTTGTATTTTTTTTTTTTTGGTACACAATTCAGGGAAGTTAACCGAGGCTTTCAAAGAATCTGATGATAAAGAAATTGAGGAAGCCATGCAAAGAGAAGCTAAACAAGAGTAAGATAGTGTGTTTTATACTGATGAGTTATTTGAATCATATTCAGGACTTACAATTTTAAGGAGTGCCATTTCAGGATGATGGGAGGTATATGGTGAGTTTGGAGATGTCAACATTAATGCTGTCTTAATGAAGAATATGAGGAGGTGATTGATGAAGGTACAAAAGTAAATTAAATTTGATATCATCTTATTAATTTAGTTGGAACTAAACTCTTGCATGGTTTAATTTCTTTAATTTTCATTGAAACAATCTATTGGCATGGAACCATAACATGTTATGTAGAAATTGGCAAATCAATGATAAGAGAAGTTGTTATAGTAGTAGTGGTAGTATAGTAGCAATAGTTGTTGTTGCTTGGAGTTAGATGACTCATTTTGCTAATAAGGATATGATTTCTATAGCACCCAAAGAGTTTAAGCTAGCTCTATTAAAACTCCCTTATTTATTCTTGAGTTTGGCTAAGAATCAGTTCCGAACTTCAATTATTTTCCTTGACATATTGGTAAACCCAGCTACTCATTGATCTTTTAGTTTATATCAAGCATATGTGCATTGCCTGTATTGGTGATGGCAGTTTTCAGTGCATACGTAAATTCACTTCACGGCATATGTAAGCTTCAGAATCAATGATGTGATTATGATGCTTGATTTTCTGAATATCAACCGATGATGATGATGATGGTAAACATAAACCCATCTCAGTTCTTTTTTGGTTATTAAAGCTAGCAATTTGATGATAGGTAAAAATTCTTCCGAATGAACTAATGTCAATCTATAAATAAAAATAGAAATAATGATTGAACTTACGTTTCTATTACCCATGATTCATCGGCAATTCAATTATAAGTCAACAAGTCAGAATCATCTTCAAACCTTTTAATATTGCAGCTTTTAAACCTCTATATATTTCCTTTGTATGGATAGATTCATTTCGCTGGAACTTGCGAATTATTAAATTCGATGCAGGGCCTGTAGCTCCTGTCGTGTTTGATTGTGTAAGAATAATGATATGAATTGCACAGTTATAGTTGAAGAAATTGACTAGCTGTCATATACTGTAATCACAATTTGAACTTCATTTCATTTGTTACTCAATTTTTTTGACCTGCTATTTTTTTGGAACTTCATTTGTTGATCATCTTTTATGGTTTGCATTAGGATAACATGATCATCTTTTATGGTTTCCATTAGGATAACATGGCAAGTGAGTATCAGGGAAAGGGGAAGTTTCTCAAAGTTTTCAATTACTCGTTTCCTAATATCGTGAATCAGTTATAACTATAAGTACCCATATCATATGGTCTGGCTATGTGATTGATTTAAGTTCTAGCGGTTTCGTCATTCCTTTTGCTTTTTAGTGGAACGCATATGCTCAACAAAGATATAATTATTAGTTGTATTTTAGTGTTGGTAACATATTCATTATTCTGTTTGATACCATAATTGCTCCAAACTAACAATTAGGTTGCAATTTGTTGGACAGATTCACAACATATATGGGGAGCTCAGGTTCTACTTGGTGGGAGTATACATTATGGACTTTACAGTTTACAATAAAAGATTAGAGCCATTCAGGAATTCAGTCTTCTTGAATTTGGAATTATCGCAATATCTTTAATTTCATACTGTATGGTATTCTACCTGTAGGTAAGTGTCGCGAGGATTCTCATTTTTCCTTCCAAATGCATGAAGAAGGGATGCAACTCAGGAAGGTAACAATTCCGAGTTACATGTTAATTCAGTTTCAGTACGAGCTTACACAAAGTGCAGAAAATACTCAAAGAGGCATATAAAGTCTTGATGAAATGAAGAGAACAAGGAACCTAGCCTTCCCATGTGCATCTCAACCATGTATTGCTTGAGTATACTAGAGCTGGATTAATGAATGATGATTAAAAGGTCTATAAAGACCATGACTGTGTGGGCTTGACTCCTAATCGTGCATGTAATAGGATGATGATGTAGAGTTATATGCACCATGGATACACCAAGGAGGCCATCTCTCTCGTTGAAAGGATACACAACTTTGAGGAACCTGATACGTTTAGTTAAACGTGCATCTTTACAGGTGAGATGAAAATGAGATAAAAATCAGATGAAATGAGATAAAAGCTGGGGAAATTATGGAGTATATGAATAAGAAGGAGGTCTCATTTTTGTAGAAGCTGAAAGTTGGTTCTAAAGTGGAAGTAACTTGAGATCTAATTTGAAAAAAATCGTGGAACATGCTTCTTAAGAACATGGGAAAGGGGAAGTGGTACAGAAGTTATTTCCTTCTTACTTTTTTTTTTTTTTCTAGGATAAGTTTGACTTTTCTTTGAGATTTTGTACACATTGATTATACGCCAAATGTGAGGGTTCAATCTTAATCCCATCTTCAAAGAGACATATGCGGAAACTAACTCATAATTAAAATAATTAGATTACTGATTATATATGAGTGATAATATTTTTCTTATCAAATTGCGGTTTTTATCTCTTAAGGAGGAGGTTACAGGATCAAGGGTGCTTGGGTTTCAGGTAAGTTGATTGTGATTTTGGGGTTGTTGTTCAATATGTTTTTTTGCTTTCAGTAGAATTTGGAGTTTCGAATTAGGTTCCAAATTGGTTTTTCAGATTTTTGTTACTTTTTAAAGGTTTCAATTTGTGAGATTTAGGGTTTTCTTAACAAGTTTGGGAACGACTTCCATAAAACTGTCCCGAGGATACCAACCATTATTGATATTCAACCAATTCGATTTTAAGTCATCAGAAATACCAAGCAAGATTGTTCTTCAACGATTTGATCTTGAAGCTCCAGGAACAACATGAGGTACGTCTTCTACCTTTCATCCATGGTGGCGTTTTTGTTCAGTTGTGCTAGGACATTGTCCGGTCAAACCCACTAGCGTTGGTATGTCAAGCTAGTTGTCAGTTTTAGTTGTCAAAACTCAATTCTTGATTTAGCCTACTAGAGTTTAGATTTCGGAATTGGGATATAGACAAAGTAGTAGAGACCTTGAAGACGAAGACTGTGAAGACAAAGAAGACATCAATTATTCTTCATCGGCAAAAGGTTAGTAGGAGTTATGACTTTATGGAAATTATTCTATTTTACTTTCTCTATTCTTTCGAAATATAGTCGACTACTTTAGTAGTGATCATAGCGATTGAGATCGTATTCTTGTCTAACATGGCCTTGTGTCATGACTAGTATTTGTTCCCACAAATGCTATGAGTACAAGAATGAATGAGATAGATTCGATACCATTTGTCCGTTGCAATGGTTTGCTTGCAAATCATTAGTTGGATATGGGTGATTTTTTTTTTGGTAAGTCCCAAAATTGTATTAATGAAATCGAATAATTACAAGGATATATTACACAAAAGTAGCTTCAAGAAAAGAGACATTGTGTCCCAAAAACTTGCAAGCTACGAAAATCTATAATAAGGAACATAAGGAAGCTCAATGTCAAATAGAAAATCAGGTCTTCCAACATAATTATTACTAATCCCTTCTGGTAATTGACATCCTCTCTTAGCCATAGTGTCTGCTGAAAAGTTGGCCTCTCTATAGTTGTGGACTAATCTTATCATGTCGTAAAACATTTTCACTGCCCGCCATCTACTGATTAAAAACCACGGCAAGAAATTCCCAGCACAAGCCTGAATGGCGCTCTTAGAATCTAATTGATTAAGATGTTTCGTATGCCCCAATTTGCTGCCCATTCAAGCCCTACTACCATGCCCAAAACTTCCGCTATAAAATTTGATTTGATGCCCAGACCCAATGAATAAGCACC
>JAJJMA010219861.1:11140-27444 GCA_023529015.1 Papaver nudicaule | reverse complement strand
CAGCAAGAATAATATCAAAACTAGAACATCAAACATCAAAATTGCATCAAAATGAACACTTACATCCATCACTCTGAAGACAATGAGAGAAGAAAGAAAACGGGGTTCTCTTCTGTGTGTGAATAAGAGTTGTTAACTTCAGCAAGTACTGTTGTTTCGCTTTGAAAGTGCAACTAGTGTAAGAAGAAGAAGAAAAAGGGATGGGTTTTTCCTTTTCCTCTTGGAGGAAGAATCAGAACTTATAAAGTTTTGGTTTTGGATGAAAGAGCAGAGCAGAGAGGGCATAAATTCTCACTACTACTCAGCTGGATTTAAATAACGGTGCTGCTACAGGCGGCCCAAAATAGGGTGCCCGAAAACGGACCATGATGTGGCACCATCAAGGTCCGTAGGATTAGCAGGGGGGTTTTGTGTGCTAATCCAACGGACCTTGATAGTGCCACATCATGGTCCGTTTTCGGGCAGGCACTATTCCGGGCCGCATAAAGTGTTTTCGTAACAAACCAACCATCCCATAATAATAATAATCTACAGTGTGAAATGTTTGTCCTCCTCAGACTTGAGGGGTGGGTCTATGTGTCTTCCGTCAGTCAGAGAAGAGATGCCTTTAAATTTAAAACATCACTTTATTGGCTTCTTGTCGTCTCAAGAGTCCGGAGGAGGGAGGGAGGGACTTCTACTCACAAATCTCGAGGCCATCTTTGCAAGTTTGCATAGAGATATGGGGAGGAAGACAGGAGAGTGAGGCGTAAGAAAAGGAAGGAAAGGAGGATGGGAATTGCGATTCCTCCTTCCTTCCCCCGTTTTGTCCTTTGTTCAGGCTGTGAAAACAGGGTTCACATCGACCAGCCAAAAACACTCTCTGGTATAGTTTGACCTAGAACAAAAAAACACATTGAGCTTTGTGCAAACCTAAACTTAATTTTCTTTGTTTTCTTACTTACTTGTCACGATTCAAGCCTTTGTTTATGACTTGCTAAGTAGGTTGTCAACGTTATTACACGTTTGACGCGTCTACGTTGTTCGTTTGATTTTTTTAACTTTCTTACTAACTAGTTGTCTAGTCTAGTGTAGACCGTAGAGATCTAATAATCTAAACAAATGGGTTATGTTTATTATTAGCTCAAAATAGGGTTATCAATGCGATGCGAGCTAGTAATCAAAGTATCAACTCATGATCCAAAAACTTCGATTATGAAGTGATTGATTCTTAATATTGTTGTGTTGGTTGGTTGGATTCTCTGGTTGTCATTAATGGCTTAGCAGTAACATTTGTTTTTTTGAGTGGTAAAAAACGGATCCAATATTGTTTTGCAATGAATCTTAAAGTTTACACTAGGAGTAGAATGCGTTTCTCAAAAAGAGAGCAATTAGATCTTCCCGTGTAAGCTAGTTTACCTCAATCTTATAATTGCGTTGACAACTTGAACCTTTCCACTCAATTCCTTCCGAAACACACAATCAACCGACTAAAATTACACTATAATGAAATGATAACAGGAGATGAAATAATAACTAACAGGATATTTAAGATACTTTCGGTTGATAATAATGTATAAGGAGTTGATTATTATCTAATTTGTACGTGGTACACCAAAAATCATACACCTTGTTATTGCATAAATTAGATGTAGATTGCCATCCAAAGAACGTAAGCTTAATCTTATTTAAAAGTATTCTTATGAGTATCCATGTGTATTATTATTTATTTGTAATGGATCATTGCTAAAATATAAGGAATCATGAGAGATTTTCTATGGAATGATGATCCTGTAGAAGAAAATACAACACCGGATTGAATTGATTCTAAACCTTCTTTATACATGGTGGTTTTTGGATCCAACATAATTAAGAATAATATGGATATACGCTTTCGAGTAAAGAACTAAACAAAGTAAATCTTCTAGCAGGGTTAATATTTTTTTTTGAAAGTTTTAACGGGATTAGTATATGGAAGCAGATTAGTACAGCGGAAGAAAACTTCATTCCAAATACTAGCTTAAAATTGTAAATTGAAATAAAATTCGACTATGGGTCATACACCTTGTTATTGCAAAAATAAGATGTAGATTGATATCCACACAGAAGGTAAGCTTGATCTATAAAAGTGTTCCTACGAGTAACCATGTGCTTTTATTTATTTTTATGTGTCCTCAATGTATATATCATTGCTAAAATATATCATGAGAGTTTTTTTTATGGCATGATATGCAAAACAAAAAAAAATCTCTCTGATCCAACATAATTAAAAAAAAATATGGATAGACGCCTTCGAGTAAGGAACTAAACAAAATAAATCTTCTAATGGGTTAGTATATGGAAGCAGATTAGTACAGCGGAAAAAAACTTCTATATAAATATTAGTTTAAAATTGTAAATTGAAATAAAATTCGACTACGAGAGAGCAAATGGAACAGTCAAGGCACTCTTGCAAGTTGTAGTTGTGTATCCTAATCTTTACAATTACTTTATCAACAAAAAATTGTAAAGATTTTTTTATACAATCTGGTATATCTGGATTGACAGAAATGCAAAGCTTTAGAGCATAGACATTCCACACCTTACCAAATGGCGCAAGTGGCAATTACCTTGTGGAAGGAGTTCCAGTGGGCACAAACACATACATCACCTTTTCTTCTCAACTACCCACCACAACGCAGACATTCATGCACAAGACTTCCATCTCACACCATCAATGTCATCTGGGAACACCCTCCACCTGACTGGATCAAGATCAACACTGATGGGGCTGCGAAAGGTCAACCAGGGCATGCTGGTGCTTGCATTATCAGTAGGAACTCCAATGATGATGTTTTACAGGCGATAGCTGCTCCTCTTGGACAATCTACGACTATTGTGGCTGAAACTTGGGCTCTTCTTTTGGCTGCAAGGATGGCGCATCACTACAATTGGAAGAAGGTTTAGTTTGAAGCGGATTCCAAGAGTTTAATAATCCGGCACCTTGGTACCTCAAGGATAAGCTCTCTGAAATAAGATCTCTTATGCAGTAAATTGACTACATCAGAATAACTCATGCTTATCAAGAGGCGAATCAGGTGGCAAATGCTCTTGCCAATTGGGCAGTCAACAAAATGATACAAAATCCAACTACGACTAATGTGCATGTTTGGGACTCTATGACACCTCCTTTCTTGCACCAGATCCTTATGCTTGGAAAAATTGGTTTTTTTGTCCCGAGAGTTGTATCTTATATCCTAAACTCTACTTAATTATAATTAATTTTGCCGTCTTTTCAAAAAAAAAAAAATGGAATCAGAGAACTTGCTATAATGAAGATGATTCCTTGGTGATGGACAGAGACAAAACTAGAAATTCTAATACTACGCATCTATTATAGTTTTTTTTTTAATTATTCGTTCCTTATAAGCAGGTCTAGACAAGAGTTAGCCTCCCAAAAGTGGCTTATTCTTTTGGTTGGACATTCTAGACAGGTTTCTAACTTTGAACAACCTGTACTAAAGAGACCCAGATCTAGTTAATGCTTGTGTAAATACGTTGGTGAACATTTGTTGCATGTGTGGAGTTAATGTTGAATCCAACAAACACCTTCTTTTTGGTTGCTCTGTTACTAAAGTTGAGCCTTATGGTCTTGAATTCAACATTTATGATTCAAAAAACTGTAGCTTAAAGCTCTGATTTAACTTTTGTTTCCAGAGAGAAGTTGAATGCGAAGTTGAATCAAGATTGACGCACCCTTGGAAAGGGCACATAAAAGGTTTATTTTGCTCCCAAGAGAAGGGCACATATTCGAATATTCTAAGAATTTGTGTCTTAGGGGACATAGGAGATAATTAAAATAAAAAAAATGGCAGACTAGAGACCTTGTGTGCATGTTTTCTCCGTTTTTCAAATCTGCACCCTACCAAAAGGCGCACACTGCCTGAATCTTACCCAAACCAAAAGAGTTATAGTCCCCTCTTTAGGATGATGTGCATGTTGAAGTTGAATGCTGAAGAGGGGTACCATAAGACTAAGCAGGTATGAAATTATTTTGCAGCTCAAGCCAACATGAAAATCACTTGCAATGGGTCATCAAGGGATCTCATTGTGAGCTGGTCGACCACTGGTTTATTGCTTCGTCGTAAGAAAGTGTCTTTATGCAACAATTTTTTGGAGTATCTGGAGTAAAAGAAACAACTGAACCTTTCATACTATAACACCATCATAGACATAAAACAAAAAGTTTCTTAGTGGGCTAGTTACTCTCCATAAATGTTCTTTGTTGGCGATGTAATTATAATATTGAAGGACTTGTTCCTTTTTTTTTTTTGTTGTCTTTCTTCATTTTTTTTTTATATTCTTGGCTCATTTTGCTTCGGTAGTTTATTCTTAAGCAATTTTAAGCAATCATTGGTTTATTCTTAAGAAACTCAGTCTCCTTCCTGGAACGAATCGACATATGTCGCAAGAATAGTACTTTATGGATTATGCGAAAACCATTTACACTTCGGTGTAGCCTTGTTGTAAAGAATCGTCCTCTATAGGTATATTTCCTTCATGGAACTGGACTACGACTATTAAAAGACTTCACTTGAGGGTTGTGAAGCATATGTAAATATCCGCCTAAGTGGTATTTATCAGGTCCTGTAACCTTAGTTGGTTGTTCTCATTCTTGTATATTCTAAGATCCTTCTCTTCTGCAATAAGTCCATTCAAGAACAGTCAATTAGTAGAAGCTACGTACGGTTGCACTCGGTGTTATAAGTCCTACTAGTTATATTTGAAAAAGAAGGGGTACCGAAATACTACCAACTTTTTGTTTTGGCTCGTGAGTCTTATGGTTAAAGTCTGGACGATCTCAAAATTCAATATCCAAACCTCTAACTGGAGTAATCTCGACAGTTAGGCAATAACGTACTACTTGGTGCTTTAATTATAAATCAGAGTTATAATGCGGAAAGTAAAAGCACACAAGATACCAAACGTTTTTTTAACGAGGAAACTGCCTTGCAGAAAAACCTCGGGACCTCGTCCAGTTTGAACACCGCCCAGTACAAACTGACTACAAACACTAGCCTACTATAAGACTTCGGTCTGGGATGTAGCAGAGACCAACTCAAGCCCTCCAAGCGAATTGGCTACTGTCGCCTTCCTTACGTCTCTGGATCCCCCACAGATCGTCACGCACTTGATTCCCCTAGCTGACGTCCTTTACAGGCCTAAGAGTTGCTTTGACCGATGCCAAAGGCTTGTGTCAGTAATACTGGCTTTTCAACCAAACTGTTGACGTATGGTGTAACTGTCCTCTATCAGTTTACCCTACACAAGATGACTTCCTTCGGATTGTTAAATCCAGGTCATACGGAAATCTACTTCTTGAATCGGGGCTGACACGCAAACCAAGTAAGCAATGCCCAATTCGAATCTACCTCAGTTATACACGAAGAACCACTTAAGGAACTTATATAACTGGAGCCAACTAGGTCTTACAACACCGAGTGCATCCATGCGTTGCTACCTTTCCAACCTTGTTGAGTAACGTATCAGTTCTTGAATAGCCGTATATCAGAAGAGACGGACTTTAGAATAGATAAGAACGTGATCAGGTTACCAAGGTTACAGGTTAATCCGATTTCAACCAAAGATGGTTTCAATCTCCTACCTGTGCTTCCCAACTCTCAAGAGAAGTCTTTATAGTCGTAGGGAGTCCCAGAGGAGCTGCAACCTATAGAGGATGACTATACCACAACAAGCATTCACCGAAGTGAAAAGAGTTTACGCTACCTTCCCTAAGGACCTTCACGTATGCTTGATGCTTGCAGTATTTGTCTGTAGACACCTCTATTTATAACACTCAATAAGATAGGTTGCTTTGGAATTAAGCAATCAATTACTTGTCCCACAAGTTAAGGAAACCCTAAACTTGCCAACCAAGTAATAGAGATTAATCTCAATTAGAATTCTTTTTAAAATTATCTGCCAAGTGTTTTGTTGGCTCAAAAACACTTCAAGATAGAAATCCAACAGACCAGAGATAATCTTATCTTATTGACTCATTGAGGATCGTTAGATGGAACACAAAAGGTATTTATGTTTTACACAAGTCCATCTAAGAGATAAAGGAGTTTTGGAATTTGACTCAGGGTGAAATTCTAGGAGAATATTCACTAAATCCGACACCAGTAAGATAGCTACCGTCAGGTTCACGTACTGGTACGTGAACAAAATAGCCATCTCGAACTCAGAGAAATTCCGAGTGTCTGGTACGCAAACCGGTTCGTGAACCGTGCGCCTGTCAAATTTCGTCAAATCTGGATTCCGCTGGAAGTACTGGGTTGAGCCAGAACTTAGACGTGAGAACGTCCTCAGCTGTGATCCATGGACTCTTTGCTCAAGAGTACTCCTTTAGATTCATCCATATCCAACTAACAGTTTGCAAGCAAACCATTGCAATGGACACATGGCACCGAATCTATCTCATACATTCTTGTACTCACATTATTTGTGGGATCAAACACTGGTCATGACACAAGGCCACGTTACACAAGAATACAATCTCAATCGCTATTATCACTACTAAAGAATTCGACTATATTTCGAAAGAATAGAGAAAGTATAATAGAAGAATATCCATAAAGTCATAACTCCTACTAACCTTTTGTCGATGAAGAATAATTGATGTCTTCTTTGTCTTCACAGTCTTCGTCTTCAAGGTCTCTACTACTTTGTCTATATCCCATTTCCGAAATCTAAACTCTAGTAGGCTAAATCAAGAATTGAGTTTTGACACCTAAAACTGACAACTAGCTTGACATACCAACGCTAGTGGGTTTGACCGGACAATGCCCTAACAATATTAGTACAAGAATTAATTCTAGTTATTTAACTTTGAGGTAGAGACGAGTTAGGCATCGTTTATTTAGGTTTACCTGTCAACCCTAATTCGTAAAGAGATTTTTGTATAACGTTGAACATATCTAAAGGATATCATTTTTCAAGTACTCTCTGTTCAAAGGACGAATCGAGTATTAAACTCTTTAGCAGCAGCTAAAGCATCTCCTAGGCTTGTAAAGGACGTTATCTAGGGAAATCAAGTGTGTAGGGTCTCGCAAGATCCAAGAGACGTAAGAAGTGCGACAATAACTGAATCGCTTGGAGGGCTCTATTCGGTCTCAATTATATCCTAGTCCGAAGACCGATAATAGGCTAGTGTTTGTAGCGGTTTAATACAATGTGGTGTTCAAATTGAACGAAGTCACGGGGTTTTTCTCTTGGATTGCGGTTTCCTCGTTAACAAAACTTCTGGTATCTTGGATTACTTTATTTCCGCATTATCATTCTCTGATCTATCATAATAAAGTCAAAGCAAGCTATACGTTATTATTAACCTGCAGTTAATTCCAAATCTAGAATAAAGATTAACAAAGACAAGTCTTTACGACTCAACTCAGTCAGAAGACTTATTGATTTTTGAGATCGTCTAAGTTCTTCCATATAGTTCACGAACTAAAAAGTTTGTGGTGTATTTGGGTACCCCTGCTTTTCCATCTAGGAATGAACATAACCATGAAGTATATGATACTTAGCTTGTGTTCATGACCAATACGAACTTTAATCATACTAACAAGAATATCTATAAAAATCAAAATTGATGATTTGATGCAATAATTATAACATTCACCCTAAATATACAAGTAAACATTGATGGTGTTGATGTGCTAGACTCAAAGAGAAAGTATTACTGTGTTAGAACAATTCTCGTTTGAACCTATTAATGTTGGTATGCCAAGTTAGTTGTCAAGTTTAGATGTTAAAAAACAATTCCTTATTTAGTCTACTAAAGTCATGTTTCAGATACTGGAACTAGATTAGGCAGTTGAGACTTTGAAGACGAAGACCGAAGACTACCCGAAGAGGTAAATATACTTCTTCTAGCTGACCTTTAATTGTTAGTATACACTCATATTCAAATGATAAAAGTGACAGTGAAAGTGTAAGATATAAAAATATTGTGAGTCTTGGTTACCCAAGAAGGTGATGTCTATATGCGAAGATCCAGAACCACACAACGATTCTCCTCTGAGATGTTAGCTATGGTTGTTATCGTTGATACTAATAAATCTAGGATGTACAAGGAGGTTTGTTCACAACTTCAATTGAAGTAGCATAGGAGATATGTTTTTGGGGTTCTAATTCACCCAATCCGAACTCTTTTTCGCTTGGTATATTTTTTACACCACCACATTGACGAGCCACTCTCGTCGGATTGTAGAAAACATATCCGATGGGGTGAAACAATGGGCCAAAATACATTTGTAAGCGGCTACGGACACTCTTTCCTTCGTATCTCCTTTTAATGTAAGGATCGAAGACAACTTTCTCGACAAGCAAGTTGTCCAATCAAGTCCTAATATCAATCAAAGCTCGCTCTTGTCCTGAGGGCTTCCCTTTGTACATGTATTTGCTTCTTAGATAGTAAGGACCTTCACCTTTTCCCCAATTAGGGTTCTCCTTCGTCTTTTCGGCAACTCTGGAAGTGCAAATATATGAACGCCTACAAGTGAAACATGGGAGTATAAGATACTAAATATACTACCACAAATAGGATGACGACAACTGAATCACTTGGATTACCTGAAGTAGAGACATACTCCCTCTAATTTGATCCTTCTCCGCCCTGGAAGCTTTTCTCATCTCATTCAACAAGAATGCAAGACAAGTAGTGCCCCATGAGATCTCATTCAACCTATCCAAGTCAGCCAAAAACGACACATAGGTTGCATTCACCCCGAGAACCAGATGTGTCGGGAAATATGACACTTCCCAAGATGTAAAGAATGTATGCATTGGCTGTTGCAGTGACCCGCTTGTCGTCCAATTTACCCTCCTCATGAAGCTTCATAGTCCACTTGAATTGGTCTCTCAGAGATTTCAAATGAAATATCTTCTGCCTTTGGTTTCCAGAGATCATCTCTGAATCGGTCTTCGCCTTGTCCCAACCCCATTTGGCTTCGGTAAAAGCAAGATAAGATTCCAGTCAAGGTCCTTGGCGAAGGTGGAGACCTCGGAGATGCCTTCCATGTCCTTGAGGAAGTCCATGTCCTTGGTAAAGCCGATGCTCCTAACTGATTTGTATTCAATGTTTAGACCTGTAATCTCATGACCATCATCCAGAGTGATGGTCTTCTCGCCAAAAATGAAGTGCATAGAATCTGTCTCAACGAAGGCAGAAACTAGTGGTTTGTCATATGCAAGTTGGGAATTGGCAATGACAGGATACAACCCCAACTTCTTGACGATATCAACCACTTGGGAGGATTCACCGCTAGCTAACCATTCATCCAATGCTTCTGGATCCTCAGGGCGTGCACCTTCCCTTTCCAAGGGCCATTCACGCATTTTTCCCGCCTCCGATTGGTGTTTGAGAAGACGTATTGGATCCTCGTGGTCCTACAAAACATATCAATGTTTTGTAACATGAAATGGAGTTACTGTGGATGAATAAATGAAGAAAATAAACTAAATATAAAGGTTTGAGATGCTTACAATGGTTCTGTAGACGATATTGGCCCAACACCCCACATAGCCCCATAAGACATACCCTCCATCTTTAGGTAATCCGAGCTGCTCGTCGTCAAACATCTGCTCCTTGGATGGCATGTAACTCCCCATCTGTTTCGTAGCCTTCTTTTCTTATGCACCCTATGGTTGTATTAGTTGTTGAGGCGGTACAATTTGAAGCCGTGGAACATTCTCTCATTTACCTTGTGGTTGATTCTCGGGAGCTTCCCCCGCTACTACGACAGCCAATGCGTCACCCTCTGGTAGTTGTGCTTCAACTGGCTGTTTATCTTGTGTTGCTTCAACTGCAGCAACTGTTGTTTCAGGGATTGTTTGATCGACATTAAGCTTTCTAGCAGCTTTACGACTAGTCGCACTCAAAGGTGGACCACCCTCTCGACGGGGACCCAAACTAACAGGTTTGGCGGCAGGATCTACAACATGATCTTGTCTTTTCTTCTTTACATGCTCCTTAGCCTTACCCTGGAGTGTTTCGGCCTTCTTATTCTCTCTATAACACAAAACAAGAAATAAATTAGCAGTTACACAGACAACAATCGACACAATATTTACACTTAACCAACACACAATATCTAAAACATAAAACGATTGTAAAAGGAAGAAATAAACAGTTAACATAATTATTAACATAAACCGATTATAAATTATGGCTTAATACAATCGACTTTTTTTTTCATGGTAACAATCAACGATTAAGGCTAAAAAACTTTGGGAATTTTTAGAGTTTTCACTTAATGTAATCGGCTTAAATAAGACAATATATATACCGATTGAACTAATGTCTCTCGGCTTACTCAACACAAAATATGAAACGATTATGTTGAGACAAGTTCAGAATTCGTTCGTTGATTGTTCATATGAACTTGTAACGATTGTGCCCTAGAATTCGAATAGGAAAATTTTCAAAATTTAGAGGGAGATAAAATCGGTTTATATTCAATTGAATATAGAACGACTAAAAATAATCGGTTTACAAATATAGATACATATAACGATTGTTGTTTTGTTCCAGTTACAGAAGATGAACACGATGAACAATCGGTCTATTAATACACTAACATAGAACATTCTGGTAAAAAATTGCGAACAATTGGGTTTTAAATCTTCAATTTGGTGAAAAATCAACCAAAACTCAAATGGGTTAATTGAAATACCTCATTCTCGTCATAGTTTCTCGTTTCTGCTTATCTTTAAGAGCTTCTAATTCTTCTTTACTACCTCTCTTCGTTTTCGGCGTCGACGACGAAACTTCGTAAACTTTGTCTATATTGATTCCTGGTTGTTTGAAGTCTCTCGGATTCAGTCCTTTATTCTTCTCTCTATCCATTGCGTTTTATAGAAATTAATCGCGATTTTTTTTCTTCAAATCGGTTGATTAATCGACGATTTTTTTGTTTTGAAAATAAAATGAAAATAAAGTAGAAAAAGAAGAGGAAGAAGAAAGAATCAGTTGATGTTTTAGAAATGAAATTAGGGAAGTTATTGTGGGGGTATTTGAATATTTTCACCACATTTTAGTTGTCTCATAACCACCTCTAGTGGATTGGTTTAAAATTTCATGAGACCAAATTATTGTCAATAAAGCCAAATTTAGCGAGGATTAGTAACACTATAGAGCTCATTATTAAACTCACAAAGAATTGGTCTCAGACCTTACAGATTAAAGTAGCAGAGAGCAGTATATAAACCAGCCGACAACTAGTGACAGGCTGGAGGAAACAAATAAGAAAAGGACACGTGCATAGTACAACACGACACTCTAACAGTAGGAAATGTGAGTGTGTGAAGCACACGCACACATACAGTTAGAAAACAGAAAACAAATAATCACTACCCCCTACAAACTGATGATCACCAGAAATCTTCAGTTTGCACTTCAAATAGAGGAATCGAGGTCCATGTAAAGCCTTGGTGAAGATATCTGCCACTTGATCCAAAGTTGATACATAGAAAATATCCAGAGCTTTTTGCTGCACAAGTTCTCTGACAAAATGATAATCAATATGCACATGCTTCATCTTGCTATGCAGAATAGGATTGGATGCTAAAGAAATAGAACTGATGTTATCACAGCCTAGTTTTGGTGGAGCCAAAATTGGAAAATGCAGATCCTAGAGAAGAAAACAAACCCACACCATTTCAGCTGCACTATGTGCCAATGTTCTGTACTCAGCTTCAGTGCTTGATCTGGCGTGCTCTGTTTCTTTGATAACCAAGAGATGGGATTATTCCCTAAATAAATGCAGAAACCACCAGCAGATCTTCTGTCATCAACATTGCCTGCCCAGTCTGCATCAGAGAAACCTAACAGATTGGTCCGATTCAATAAGGAGAAGCATCCCAATATCATTAGCAGTGGTGATCATTTCTGAACCATCATAAGGAGAAGCATCCTCAAACTCATCAACTTCAGTTGCAATATGGTTGTTTGCTCCATATCAGCATACCAAGGATCAGAGTCAAAAACATCAGCAACAGCAAGCATTGCACTGAGATTAGCTGGTGGTGTTCTTCCTTGATATCCAATATTTAGTCTCTGATTGCAGGTTATAGCAGTACGACCAACAATATGACAGATCTGACACTTCTCAACTGCACTATTGCTTCTACCAGTACCAGATCTATGAAAGATTGCAGGATTTGGAAAAACGTCCACCTCTAAAGTTATTGTTGTTGCCTCTATATCCTCCTCTAAAATTACCTCTTTGAGAATATCCTCTTGAATAAGAACCAAAAGGAGAGTATAAATTAGCAGCAAAAGCTCTTGAATCTGAATTTCCTTTAGAATGTCTAGCAGTCACAGCTGATTCTTCACTTAACAAGCTATTATGCAGATCAATACAAGTTACAGGAGGATGTTTATGGCGCATAGAAGTTGCAAAAGGGATATACTCATCATTTAAAGCTTTAAGAGTTATAACAACAAGATCCTTGTCTGAGATAAAATCTCCAGCAGCTGCTGATTGATCTGCTAGCATACGAATTTCATTGATAAGAGCTGGAATAGATTTCTCACCTTGAGTAATAGAAAACAAACTTGTTCTGAGTTGAATCGAGTGAGTAGATGACGATCTTCCAAAACGATTCTCAATACTGTTCCAGAGCTCATGAGATGTGTTGGAATTAGAGAAATAAACAAGAACAACATCAGTAATTGTTAGATGAAGCCACATCAGAATAGTAGAATCTTCAGCTTTCCAGTCGGTATACAAAGGATTGTCAATTCCACTCTGTTGATTACGCGGATTGGTGAATTGAGGTGGACATGGATGAGATCCATCCAAGAAACGCATCAAACGATATCTATGTATAACAGGATTCAACAAGTTTCTCCAAGAGACAAAGTTGTCTTCCTTCAACTTCAGAGAAACCAGATTTTTTAAAGCACTGAGACTAACATTAGAAAAAGAATTTGCAGTCGGATTCTCCATTGATGTAGAAGAGGAAGGAAATTCAGTTATCATCAACAGATAAAGTAAACAAGAAAGTAGTGATTAATCAACACAGAAAAAGAATTAAAGAAAGTAGATCTGAGATCGAAGAAGAAGACAGGTTGAGACCAAGAAATTCTCCAAGATTGATCCAAAGATCAAGAAATTTGATTGAATCAGAGTACAGAGCTTCAACAAAGCGGAATAACAGAAAATAGAGTCGAAAGACTCAAGAAATTTTAGTTGTTGAAGCTGAAAACACCATTAAAGGATCAGAGACCTAAGCTGTAAAGCTATCTATGACTCTGATACCATAGTAACACTTTAGAGCTCATTATTAAACTCCCAAAGAATTGGTCTCAGACCTTACAGATTAAAGTAGCAGAGAGCAGTATATAAACTAGCCAACAGCTAGTGACAGGCTGGAGGAAAACAACAAATAAAAAAAGGACACGTGCATAGTACAACACAACACTCTAACAGTAGGAAATGTGAGTGTGTGAAGCACACGCACACGCACACGCACACGCACACAGACGGTTAGAAAACAGAAAACAAATAAATGTCACTAAGGATAATTTGCTATAGACAAATAGCAATAGCAATTCGACCATTGGGTGAATTTTCTACGATATTATAAAACCAGTCGCCTTCATTTTTCTCCAATTAGGCCTTGTGATTTCCACAACGTCAAATTGTAGTATGGCACATAGAGATGATATCTAGTCTAGAATCCCTACAAAACCAACAAGTCCAAGTTCAAAAGAATAGCATTGGGACCACGCGAACAAGAAAGAATTGTTGCTGCTGCCTGGTGCTGGTGGTGGCCAAGGAAGTCAAATTATGAACGCATCATGCAGATGGATAACAGAGACATAACATGCATTACTCCTTTCTCCATCTCCCAACAGATTTCAATTCTCTGCTTCTTCTTCGTCTTCTTTTTAGGGCATGGTGCAGCAGGGGCTGGCGAAAAGAATCATGGTTTCGAGGTTTGCTGATGTATCACGTGACACAACCATATGGAGAGCAACTCGGTAATCTACAATGTAAATTTGTTTTTCACCAAAATGGATCACTTATTACACTCTTTTTTCTTTGGGGTTGTTCTGATTTTGAAACAAACAAATACTAGATCGATTAATTAATAGTAGTATTATGGTTGTTGGTTAATGTTGGAGTGGCCGTGCAACAACAGGGGAGTAGTATTTGATTAGCCATGTGCCTTTCAATACGTACGTTCCTTTCTAAATGAGGAATGATTTTTAATACGGCCAACCACTGTAAATAAATATACAGGATCATTTTTTTTTTTTTGTACAGACACCACATCTTTATCTTTGGTTAATTTAGCAGCAAAAGAAGTCGCTTTTTAGGCATTCATAATAATTTGGTGTTTGGTGAATGAATGAATGAGATAAGTTGGTATGATTTTTTTGTGCAATATACTCAATAATCTGTATGATTACTAGTATTAGACTAATTAGGCTTTTATCATTTTCTATCTTCTTCTTTTTTTCTAACTAATAAGTTGGTAAGTGATTAGAAACAAGTATTTATGACCAACAACAAAAAATGATGGTAAGGTACTATGGTTTAATTGAGACGCAATGTAAAAACTTATGCAAACCAACCCAAGGGCTCATGATGCAGTGCATTATTTAATTTATACTACTAGTACTACTACTACTTTTCATATCAATATGCTTCTCATTCAAATGCCCATCGTTACATCAGTGATTCACTGCTGTCTTCCCAGGGATAAAACCATGTTAACACAAGGAATAGTAAGTATATTCAGACAGATGCAAAGGAAAACCCAACAGTTTACAACCAGGATCTTTTACTTCACTTTTTTACCACTGTCTGTCGAGTCCACTGATAAGATTACTTACTGGTATCTTTACGACTCTGCCTGCCTGCACTGTGTTCCTTCTTGATACTAGTAATGGGTTATGGTTAGCTTTATTCTTAACAGTAAATGTCAATACCAGTACTACAATTTACTCCCCCAAAAAAGACCCTTTTTCATAAGAATTAAAATCTACCGAAAGCCAAAAATCACGGGAAGATACAACTAACGAGACCTGAAATCTCTCTAGTACCCATAACCCATCCATCCTTGTGCTGTGCTGTGTATGATGAACAAAAGCACAAGCCAGCAGCAGCAGCTGCGGCATTAAATGCACAACTGTTACCGTTCTCAACCACCCACAAATCTTCTCTCTTTTTCCTTTGGAAATCTTTTCAGCCTCTTCTTATGCAAGAAGATTCCGTACTGGTTTTTTTCTATTTGTTTTATAATTCCCACAAAAGCCAGAATTTCCGATGATAGATTATTTGTCACGTCAATGGGAAATATTAAAAGCTCACTTATCTCAAGTTCTCAGGTAAAAAAAGCACTCGTTCTTTCGCTTTCACCCGTTTTATTCAAACCATAATAACGTTTTCTAATGTTTTACTGGGAAAACACTATAGGTTACGTCAAGGGGTTGGGGAAGGCTTAAAGGACAGAGAACGACAGAATGCAGTAAATAAATACATGCAACAGACAGGCAATACAGACTACTACTACTACAGAGACATTATGCAAGTAAATTAAGTAAATTTAACTTTTCACTAGGGTTTTGAGAGCAACGAACCTACAAGTACAAAAACCTATACACATTACCCTAAAGTTGGTCTTAAAACTCTACTGCTAACAATCTATCTACTTGCTAAACCCAATGGATTTATTAGGCTTAGGGGGGCTGACATACCCTAGAAATTAAAGATTAAAATGAGAAAAAAGAAAGAAAGTCAAGAATTTGTGTTTGAAAAGAGACAGGGACACTTGGTGATAGCCAACCGCAGTTGCAGTGTTGGGGGCACACCCCAAGGAAGGGGAATAGAGAATTAGTTATGTCTCAATCAATCAAAGAAACTATATTTTTAATCAAGAAAATCCAGTGCTTATACTGTGACGTATCTATGTTAAAATAGTTGTGTTAATAACAGACCTACTGTAGTGTACTGTACTTGGGTATTACCACTGCTGCATATTACGTGTCGGATTTGCTGTAATAGTAAAGTCAGTTGAGAGTTTAATGAGCAAGAATCAAGAAAACCTAGGATGGATACAACATAGAATTCTTCCATGCATCTGATTACGCTAGCTACATATTCCAGTACGTGTTCACTGTTGCTTCTGATACATAGTCTTAATTGCACATTTGGAAATTCAAGAAACTTTCGTTTTGATGCATCTTTGAACATAAATGTATGTTTTGACATATCCTGTCATCTCTATTACGGGTACTCACTTGTCTCTTGTATTACTCTTCCTCCCAT
>JAJJMA010219861.1:0-10740 GCA_023529015.1 Papaver nudicaule | reverse complement strand
CTCTATTACGGGTACTCACTTGTCTCTTGTATTACTCTTCCTCCCATCACTCTAATTCCCAGAGTGTACATGACTCGAGCCTATGTCTTCTCAAGTCAAACGGATGATCCATCAGCCAATCCATCAACCAATCCATTTATTTTTATAAAATAATTATTTTATTAAAAGTTTACAAGAGTTGAATGAGAACCTCGCAACAAGCTGCGCTCCAATCCCTTTTTGAATGACAATACCTAACCTATAGAAAAGAAAGTCTCCAACTTTGACATACGCATCATGACTAGCCATATAATTACGTAGCCTCTTCAGAAAATCAATTGTATCACTACCAAGCTCACCCAGAGTAGTGAAAGCGAGCATTCAATTGCATGGGTTTGGATGCTATGGCTGAAAGAAGTCAATTAATAATAAGCATTTGCCAAAATTTCTTCTACGAAACATAGTTCACACTAGATAGTAAACCATGCTATGCACCTGGTAAAAAATCAGTTTGTTTGTATGCTCTATGGAGTACATTTTAAACCTTATTTTCTGGGGATGTGGTAATTAAATGGGGACTGTGGTCCTCAGAATAAAAAGTAAAAACTGTGACGACTTAATGAAAGTTGTCACAACAAAAGACAAAACCAATGACGATTTTTTGAAGACCACGGTCCCAGAAAAAAACCAGGATTTTAAGTTGTACTTATATTTGCAAAACTACTGATGAGCACTTTACAAGGGGGTTACTTTAGGTTTTTTAATTTTTGTTTTAATTTGATAGCAATGGAAGATAGATTTGATCTAGATTGCAGATGTCACTGTAATACAGTGGTAAAGTCGTTGGGTGATGACACCGGCGACCTGAGTTCGAAACTTTTATGCATCGGGGTGGGGAGAATTCTTTGCCTAACTACCTGGGCTTGTAGGTAGTGGACTTCGGTCCAACTTTAATATAACCTTTCAAATTCAAAAAAAAAAAAAAATCTAGATTCCGGCTTAATCGAATTATGATGTAAGGGGATAAAACTGGCGAGACACGTGTCAGCATCTAAAATGGTAAGTAGCATAAGAGCAGGAAGAGTACGAAGCATCGGATAATTTTGGAGAATCAACCCACCCATCATACAACAAGCCGAGAAAGGGCAGAAGGGTGAGAGGATAAAAGATGGCAAAGGAAACCCACATCTCGAAGGACAGCCAGAAGATATCGAAGTAACAATATCCTCGAAGAGATCTCGGAAAGCCACTGACTTACTCGACAACCTCTGACACCCACGATTGTGCATTTTGTCTTATTAGATGTCATCCACTCGAGGTTCGGTCTATAAAAGGCGAGTTAGAACTCATTTAGAGGGGTTGGATTTTTTGTTAAGTCTTGTGTCACTTGTAAGAGTCTAGGTTAGTATTTTTTACTCATGTCTACAGCATAACCCGTATAACATTAGCCACTGAAAAATCTGATATCAATAAGCATTTGATTCTCTTTATGATTGATCATTTTAACCTTCTTCGTAATACACTATGGTGTATCTCGGATTCATGTTCTTCACTTATGTTTTTTAACAAATATTTGGTTAGATGGATTTTCTTAATGGTTGTTAGGTACAAAGTTCTTAAGCAGATTTTGTACCAACACAGTTTGGCGCTAGAAACAGGGACTGATTAAAACAACTTAGGTTTACCTGAGCTTTGTTGGTTATTAATACTTTTTGGAAAAAATTTAGGGTTTTCAAGTTTTTCTCTTATCTTTCTCGAGCTCCATCATCTTCATCTTGAGTATCTAAAGATTTTGAGCTTTAGCATACTTAAGAACTTAGAGCAAATCATCATAATGATAGATCGATGTATTTCAAGGAATCTAAGATTTGAAATACAAAGATCTAATCAAGATCCAAAGATTTTTTGAAACAACTTTCATACTTCTCAAAATCTTTGGAATCCTTTGTGGTTCTCTGATTTAGAGTTCGAAGTTATAAAATCAGAAAATACCCTTGAAATCTCATGTGTATTATGTACTGTATTTAGGGGTTATTTTGGTACTTTACCAGCAAAAAGCTATATTAGGGAATTCCACACCTTTAGTTCCATCAAATACTTTTTGGTAAGAAAGGAAAAGTGGATTTGTGGAAGGAAAGTTTAGGTAAATTAGGTCTGATTAGACAAAAAAGGACAGATGCAAAACTTCCCAGAGAGAAATCACATTGGATCGTACGCGTAAAATCCCCCTAAAATCTCGCATGTCAGATTTTGTTACAACTGATAGGTGCATGTCAGACCCATAATACACTGTGGTAGCCGCCTTGGACCTCACGGGTTTATCGCTTTTTGCAGGAAATTGTCGCCATGACTACGAAATCCAATCAGATTCCAAGACAGGGAGTGGGCTCATCGAGACAAGGGACAGGCTCTTCGAGACCAAATACAAGGCAGTCAACAAGTAAGGGACTCTCGCCGGAGGTAGCGGCAAGCACACTCCAGCATAGAGATCAGGTAAATGAAGACGAGGTACTTGTCGAGGACCCGGAGCCAGAAGGAGAAGGATTTCCGGAACAACAAATACATTAGGTTGAAGAAGAGGAAGAAGCCGAGGAAAACCCCATCATCATGACACAAATGCATCAGCCAACTGAAGAGGAAATTGCTAGGGCTGCGCAATTCAAAAAGCTCATAAGCAAGAAAAGAAAAATCAAAAGACTAAGGAATTAATTCGTGAAGTAAATAAAAAAGCTGCCGAGAAGTTAGCATCTAATTACAAAAGAGATAGCTAGGGACACTCTCATCATGACAAATCACACTCCAAACGACCTACAACTCGAGAAACCATACTGAAGGATACAAGAACACCATTGAGCTAGGACAGGAAGAATCGAGCCGCAAAATAGGACCATGTATTCAGTCAAGGGGAAACAATATGCGCCATGTATACGAGAATGAACATGCGAGGAAAGATTCCGAAGCCAGTGCACTGCAGAAAGTACTAATGGATGAAATCAAGGCAATGCGAGCAGAGCTCTTAGATAGTCGAATCCAGACATCAGCAAATGTGAAATTGACACAGACAATAAATGAAGTAAATCGTTCCCCGCTAAGTTTTGAACTCTTAAACAAGCCGATCCCCGTCAAATGCACCATGCCAACCTTTAAATCTATCTTTGATGGTTCGGGAGACGCAACTCATCACATTAAAATGTACCAAAGATTATTTTTTCCATAAGAGGATAAGGATGGGGTAATTTGTAAGTACTTTCCCTCGAGTCTAAAGGGTGAAGCCTTAGCATGGTACGACAGCCTTCCATCATGCTCGATTTCATCTTTTAATGATCTATCGAAGGTCTTCTTGCTTCACTTCCTGTATAACAACTCATCTAAACCAGGAGTGGAGAAGCTTTTCAGTATCAAGGCGAGGCATAAGGAGTCTACTAAGAGTTTGAAAGAGAGGTGGACATCACAGTGTGTGGAAGTTGGAAATGGGGCCTCGGAAAAGGATAAAGTACGAGCATTCTTGAACGCACTCGACAAAGACCACCCCTTGTACGACAAACTCTTCTCCAAAAATGTAGAGACGCTGCAAGACCTTCGAAAATATCAAAGGGAGCGAATTGGGTTGGAAGAAATTAAAGAGCAAGCAGCTCAGGGAAAGGAAACTATATCAAAGCAAGTACACTCGATCAATAATTTGTCGCTAAAAGAACGAGATTTCATGAGCAATCTATTTGGCGATTCTTCGAAAAGAGAAAGGCCAAACGACGAGGGTCGATACGGGAACGAGGGAATGTTTGGCGATGGAAGATATAGTGATAATAGAAGATACAGTAATAACAGAGGCAATGACTCTCGGAAGGGTTATGAAGAAAATGACTCTCGAAGAGGTTATGGAAGAAGCTATTCTCGGAAAGGTTACGAGGGAAACAGGAAATTCGGAGTACCAAGGTCAGGGTTCCCCCTTTTCCAAGACACAAAACTACCGAAACTAAGTGTATTCATCGAAACAGCCTTGAAATGCATCGAATAGTCCGAGTTAGCAAGCGAAATTCGTTATCCCAGAAGCAGAGGCATCCAGCCGCAACACACAAGGAATGCAAAGGACTTTTGTCAATTTCATAGATTTTATGGACATTCAACCGAGAACTGCGTTACAACACATGATCAGGTTCATCATCTCATCTCGAGAGGAAAAACACTCATCTGCTAAGCTTTCCAAACCCACCTTCGGCTCAGCCACATCCCAAAGAAGAGAAAAAGCACGCAGAGGCATACACAATAGCCATCGATAGGGATATCCTAGATTTAATGACTGCAATTCAATAGTGCATACAGAAATAAGCAAGCACAGTTTCCAAAGTAGCATTACTGACAGAATTCATAAGAGAGACTTCAAAGGAAAGGAAATCATGAGCGTAGCCATCAAGAAGCCCCTTGAAGAGTAGCAAAAAGAGCCAATCTTCTTTTCTCCAGAAGACATTCCAGATGGAGGGAGAGCACACAATGACCCATTGGTAATAACCCTACACATTGAAGATTTTGCAATGCCAAGAATCCTGGTAGACCCCGGAAGCTCTGTCGACATACTCTTCGGCAAAACCTATGATCAATTATTCGGCAAGGATGCGACTTTGGTTCCACTCAACATACAACGTGTTCGGATTTAACAGGAAGCCTTCGATGCCAAGATGAGATCAACCACTAATGATTCATGTAGGCAAGCTCAATCTGCTTACAACATTGTGTGTGGTGGATATTGATTTGCCGTACACTGCAATCGTTAGAAGGCCATGGCTACATGGTCTAATGGGTGTAGCATCCACGCTTCATAGGAGAATTCGCTTTCCAACGCCAAAAGGAATCGCTGAAATCATGGGGGACCCTGTCGAAGCTCGTGTCTGTAACGAGATAGATGTCCAGCAACGAGAAGGGATGAAACATGTTCCCGAGAATCTAGCTAAGCAGCTAAAATTAACCGAATATAGTATCAAAGAATATATCGCGGAAGTCGAAGCAGGAATGACTAAGAACACCACGAAAAACTCAAAGCCAGTCACATCTTCCGCTAGTAAAGGAAAAGGTCAATAGTGCGAGACCAGAGAACAATTTCTGTTAGCAGGTAGCAATCCAGTGTTATCAAAAGAAACAATAAACGAAGTAAACACGCGTAGTGTCAAAGCGGCAACTTCCAAGGAAGAGGCATTTTGGGCAGGACCGTATGTCATTGAAAAGGCGCACGAGAATGATACTTGTAGTCTGATCAACCTTGAAGGACAAAGACTGAATACTCCAATCGAGGGAAAAAGTTTAAAGCATCTCAGTTAGATTTCGTAATGTACTCAAAGCATGTTGATTACCTTTGTTAGAAGAATAAATAAAGAAACAGTTTGATCTGTTACATCTCGATTCAACCTCCAGATCCTATCCTATTAGGCTAAAAAATCCTACCTGATTAGGCACATCTCCAAAAGCCCTGATGCCAAACACAAAAAAGACCTCGAATGGTAGGCATATATAAGTCCTCGAATGGCAGGCACGAAAAAAACCTCGAATGGTAGGCATATATAAGTCCTCGAATGGAAGGCACGGAAAAGACCTCGAATGGTAGGCATATATAACTCCTCGAATGGCAGGCGCAAAAAAGACCTCGAACGGTAGGCATATATAAGTCCTCGAATGGCAGGCACAAATCTGATGTACATGTAGTCGTAAGGGCCCAACGAGTTACATGACACAGTCATATACCCACAAGACACCCCGTTAGCGATGCGTACTTTGAATTTATTAGGGCATTGTCCGGTCAAACCCACTAGCGTTGGTATATCAAGCTAGTTGTCAGTTTTAGGTGTCAAAACACAATTTTTGATTTAGCCTACTAGAGTTTAGATTTCGAAATTGGGATATAGACTAAGTAGTTGAGACCTTGAAGACGAAGACTGTGAAGACAAAGAAGACATCAATTATTCTTCATCGACAAAAGGTTAGTAGGAGTTATGACTTTTATGGAAATTCTTTTATTCTACTTTCTCTATCTTTCGAAATAGTCGGCTACTTTGGTAGTGTTATAATAGCGATTGAGATCGTGTTCTTGTCTACATGACCATGTGTTATGTTAGTGTTTGTTCCCGAAAATACTAAGGTTACAAGAATGCATGAGATAGATTTGATACCATTTGTCCATTGCAATGGTTTGCTTGCAAATCACTTGTTGGATATGGGTGAATCTAAAGGAGTACTCTTGAGCAAGAGTCCAGTGGATTACAGCTGAGGACGTCACACACGTCTAAGTACTGGTTAAGCCCAGAACTTCCAGCGGGTCCTGTTAAACCCTAATCTGAATGGTGGGCGGTTCCTGAACCGTACACGAAACAGAAACTCGGATTTCTTCTGAGTTTCAAAGTACCTATTTGGACGCGTACCAACGTGAACCTGAAAATAGTTACTTTTGGCTGTGATTCAGATGGACGGTTTGCGAACCGTCCCAGGTGAATATTCTCTGGAGTTTCACTCGGGTTAAACCCTGAACTCCTTTATCTCTTAGTTGGACTTGGATTATCACGAAATATCTTATGTGGTCCATCTAACGGTTCTCAATGTGTCAATAAGATAAAGATTATCTATGGTCTGTTGGATTTCTATCTTGAAGTGTTTTTGAGCTAACAAAACACTTGGCAGATAAATGTTTAATGAATTCCAATTGAGATTAATCTCTATTACTTGGTTTGCAAGTTTATGGTTTCCAAAACTTGTGGGACAAGTAATTGATTGCTTTATTCCAAAGCAACTTATCTTATTGAGTGCTATAAATAGAGGTGTCTAAGGACGAATACCGCAAGCATCAAGCATACGTGAAGATTCCTTAGGGAAGAGATCGTAAAACTCTTTTCACTTCGGTGAACACTTTTTGTGGTATAGTCATCCTCTATTAGGTAAGCAGTTCCTCATGGGATTTACCTACGACTATAAAGACTTCTCTTGAGAGTTGGGAAGCACAGGTAGGAGATTGAGACACATAGTGGTTGAAATCGGATTAACCTGTAACCTTGGTAACCTAATCACGTTCTTGTCTATTCTACGGTCCTTCTCTTCTGATATAAGGCCATTCAAGAATTGATACGTTACACACTGGGTTTTGAAAGGAAGCAACACACGGCTGCACTCGATGTTGTAAGACCTAGTTAGCTCCAGTTGTATAAGTTTCTTAAGTGATTCTTTTTACAACTGAGGTAGAGACAAGTTGGGCATAGTTTACTTGGTTTACTTGTCAGCCCCCGCTTGTAAGTAGATTTCCGTATGACCTGGAGCAATCCGAAGGAAGTCACTTTGTGTATGTCAAACTGATAGAGGACAGTTCAAACATACAGTTGACAATTGAGGTTGCAAAGCCGGAATTGTTGACACAAGCCTTTAACAGCGGTTAAAGCAACTCCTAGGCCTGTAACGGACGTCATCTAGGGGAATCAAGTGCGTGACGATCTGTGGGGGATCTAGAGACGTAAGGAGTGCGACAGTAGCCAGTTCGCTTGGAGGGTTGGAATTGGTCTCTGCTACATCCCAGACCGAAGTCTTATAGTAGGCTAGTGTTTGTAGTCAATTTGTACTGTGCGGTGTTCAGTCTGGACGAGGTCCCGAGGTTTTTCTACAAGTTGTAGTTTCCTCGTTAAAAAAATCTCTGGTGTCTTGTGTGCTTTACTTTCCGCATTATATTCTCTGATTATATAATTAAAGCAAACACAAGAAGTACGTTATTATAAACCTGATCGTTGTCCTCAATCCATCCCTTGGATTTACCAAGACCCTGTCTTGCGTTGGACTGATCCTTGTGATCCAAACTCAGGTTAACAGATCTGAATATTGATTTTTGAGATCGTCCAGATCTGACCATAAGTCTCACGAGCCCAAACGAAAAGTTGGTTGTATTTCGGTACCCCTGCTTTTTCAGAATCTAAGCTACATAAGCTAAGAGGCATTTGGACCCACTACCATTACGACCACTGGGACCTCCTTTTTTGAGGCGTCGCGGGGATAATAAATGGGATTAACATTTGCCTTTAGGGCAGATGGAACCCCGAGACAGCTAATATGTTTACATTCATGACAATGCTAAGCGAATTATGCAGCTGAGGGATCTCCTCCAAAAAATCAATGGCTGGGTTTGGTATTGATTTTTTTTTCCTAAAAGCACTTTCAAAATATATATTAGGTAATATTTTTTCAAATGTGTGTTTGGTTAAAAAATTTCAAAGTGCTTTTCTTGAAAAGCACTTTGGATTTTGGCCAGCTTTTAAAAGTTGGTGAAGATGAGCTTTTAAAAGCTGAAAAACACTTTGAAAAAATGTCTCCATGTTAATTTCACTTTATAACCCTGCCATAATTATTAAATGACAAAATAACCCTTAGATCTTTAATACATAAAATTTTATTCTTAATATCTCTTGATCTTTATAGATAATAATCATGATTTGCAAATTATATTTTATATTACATTTGAAAGAAAATTCTTCATATACTCATAAATGATTTTGTGATTTTTTTTTAATATTTGTTGTACTGGTATGTATAGGGTGCTAAAAGTTTAATGGAAGGTATTAGGAAAATCAATAAAACAAATTGATCAATAATAAAACTAAGAACAAATGTCAAAATATTCAATTATGAAAAGTATGTCTATTTTGGTCATTTGGAACAATAATAATGGTTGGACATGATATTTACCAAACGCTATTTCATATATTTTTTAATCTGCTTTACTTTTTAATTTATGGTTTACCAAACGCTCAGCTGTTTTTTTCAAAAAGCACAGCACAACAATGCACAACTGAAAAGCGCTTTCGAAAAACTCACAGCAATACCAAACTAAGCCTAATACTGCCTCGAGGAGGGGCAGGCGAGAAAAGAAGGGTCGAACTCCAGGCCGCGAGAGGAGAACAATACCATGTCTAAGCTCTAGCTTTGACCGACACTCCCCCATTGTGCTACCTTATTATCGAGACCCATAATAACAGCTACCCGAACGTAAGATTCCTACTGTACTTATGCTAAACGGGTTCTCGGAACGCTACCATGTTCCCTCAGAAGATACTCGCTATCTTCGTAACCCACCTAAGGTACTGAGGCAAACTGGGTATCTATGGTGTCGGTTGCCATGTCTTGCTTGAGTTAGGCAGGTAGCTTATAGCCTTTGGGAAGGGTGATCTGCAGCCCCCACTAGCTTGGTTTACTGCCTCCCACATCTAAGTAATCCCTAGAGTTGCACTCAAGTAACCTTAGGAGCCTAGAATTTGCGAGGTGTACTTCGTGCCTGATCACGAGTTATCAAGCAAGCAACACAATAAAGAAGGCATTTTTCGATTAAAAAAAGGATAATTTTCATTTAAAGTATTTGCAAGAGACAATAGTAACATCTGTTTTCGACATCAAAGGAATTCGAAGAAGCAAAACTATATAAGGAATCAACGAAAAGCAAGATTTGCTCCTAAACGACAGTAGAAGGAGCATCAAAGGAAATATCCCAAGAAGATTTTCCATGAAGCTTTTTCATAACATAAGATTTTCCGCCTTTCTCCTCGTTAATAGTCTCCATACGCTGCCCTTGGGATTTTGTGCCTGAAGGAACTCTTTCTGGTTTACTTTCCTCCTCCTTGTTATACTCCAGATGAGAATCGCGAAAAAATATAACTTTTCTCGTTGAAATTAGCGTCGGAAATAACACTCTCATTTCCTTCAACAGCTCCCTTGTCAGTATCTCGAGGACCTTGTCCACGGGCACCATTAGAGTCATCGCGACGGGTTTCGCAGTTACTTCCAGAATCACCACTAGGATCATCCTTGGGACCACCTTCAGAATCCCACGTAGAATCATCAGTAATCTCTTCTGAATCTTCCACACGTTCATCATCAGAATCTTCAGAATCTTTTTCCTTCATGGAATCTAGCTCTTTCCTCACAAGTTCAACAAAAGTCTCATGCAGAAACAAATCCTCATCACCAGGAAGATCTAAGTCAGAGTCTTCGACACCTACATCCCCGTAACTAGCAGGTTCCACTCGGATAGTTCGGAATAGGGATCGACCGTGTTTTCGGCAGGCTCTGTCAGTAGCAAGGGCATTGGTCAAAGCGGACTGTAGTAAGAAATCTTCTGCTGCGTCACCACGTTTGATCTGTGCACTACACCATATTTGGCGAATAGCAACACTGAGTAGCAACGGTAATGCTGCCGTTGCGGAATAGCAACACTTTTTGGCCGTTGCGAAATTTTTGGGCCGTTGCGGAATTCCGAAACAGAAGGTTTTCTGTTGCGAATTTCCGTTGCTATTTTTTTGCGCGTGCGAAGTAAGCGTGCGGGCAAAAACACTTCCCCACACTTTTTAGGATATTTATGCCCAAACCAGCTATGCCTAGAGTATTTCCCCACCCCTAGCTATGAAGTGTGTGGGATGATTGTGTGCCATCGACCTTATCCCTCCATCGACCTTATCCCTCCATCGACCACACACGGCTAACTCATTTATTCTCTTCTTCTTCTTTTCCTCTCCTTCTCCTTCTTCCTGCTAAACTGATCGAGCAGAGAAGCTTCAACTGTAACCCTAACCACCACCACCATAACTTAACTAACCCTAACTACTACAAAATCTATCTTCTTCCTCTACCTAATTCTTGTAGGTCGAACCCCCATCTCAAAATCGAAATCCATATAAACTCCACTGAAACCCTAACTTTCATTCCATTTTCTATAAAGTGAAATCGAGTGATTACTGGATATGTTGGGATTTGTTA